>JAPKLX010000316.1:92647-124171 GCA_026898415.1 Leonotis leonurus | reverse complement strand
TATCGATCTGTCTAGTCATCTTCGAGCGATTTCTTATACAGAATAGCTTGAACTCTCTCAACTTGTCAAGTAAACTGAAAAGTTTGCATTTGGTGTATTCCCCCCCCCCCCATACACCAAACCTTGCTCTTTCGGGACCAACAAGTGGTATCAGAGCCGTGGTTCAACTGACCATTGTTTTGTTTCACAGGGTTAAAAAACCTGCGTGGTCAACTTGAATAGATCTTAGAAAATCTTTTTCATTCACTAGCATATTATCTGTTATGGAGTCATCTGTTGTCAGGGCTTGCGAAGAATTCTCTATCCAAGGATATAGAGAATGGAGCTTCAGAATCAAAATGTGTCTCAAAGCGCATCACTGCTTGATGTGGAAAGTAATCGAAGAAGGGCCACTAGCAATTAGAGAAGAAACTACTCGTATCACTGATACATGAGTGGTCAAAGAATCTGTGCTAAAGGATCCCAGAAAATACACTTCTGAAGAAAGGAGAGAAGCAAATCTTGATGATTTTGCCAAAGGGATCATCTCCAGCACGGTCAAATGCATACATCTGGCTAAAATCCAAGATCTGGATACTGCCAAAGAGATGTGGGAAGCCTTGAGAGATCTAGCCTTAGGATCTGAAGTAATGATTGAAAACAAGCTGTCTCTTGCCTGCAACAAATATGATGAATTCAAAATGAAACCAGGCGAGACAATAGAACAGATGAAGATGAGATTCACTGGAATTCTCCTAGAGATATCTGCGTTCAAAAAGAACAAATATACTCAAAGGGAGAAGAACATGAAATTTCTTAGAGCTCTTCCACCAAGCTGGGAAATATATGCTGCAATGCAACCTCTACGAGCAGAGTTTAATGAATTGTCCACTAAAGCCTTGTTTGATCACCTTGAAGGGCATGAGTGTGACATTCAAAGAATTCGAGGACCAGATCATCTGTTCAAAAAGACAGAAAGCAGCTCAAAGAAGGACAAAGAGGTAGCCTTCAAAGCGAAGAGCAAACCAGATGATCCTTCTGAACTAGCTGCCCCAGATGAAGAGAAAGGATATGACAAACTATTAAAAGAGTTTGCAATGATTGCCAAACGAATAGACAAGAAGGAGACCAAATCGAAGAAATACAGACGCTTCTACAAAGATAACAAGAGAAACTTTAACAAGAAGTATGACAATGATCAATCTGATGACAAGACTGAGTCCAAGAAGCAGACTGCTAAAACAACAAAGACCTCTAGCTCTACAGACTACACTTGCTTTGAATGTGGCAGAACAGGTCACTTCAAAACAGACTGCCCTGATTTGTCCAGAAGTCAAAGAGAAGAACTGAGAGCAAAAAGAGATCGAAAGCTTAAATATGAGCGCAAAGCCATGATAGCTGAACAGAACTCAAGCAGCTCGAGTCATTTTTCAGATAGTTCATCAGAAAATGATGAAGCCTTCATTGTTGATGATGAAGAAAGCTCGAATGAATACTATGTGGGATTGGACAACGGTCTTGATGATGTTGAGGTAAATTCTTGCTACTCAAATTCCTCAAATAATAATAATGATCTTGAACAGGGAAGTGAAGATCAAGCAGAATACTCATGGAATGAAATAGATGAGATGTTCAAAAGTTACTCAAGTATCAAGAGGCTGTTTAAAGAAGTTGTTGAAGAGAATGACAGATTAAAGAAAATTGAACAGACTCTAAGTACCGCAAACATACAATTTGTTGCTAAAATAAATGATCTGGAAGAACAGATCAAAAGCAAAAACAGTGAGATCCACTCACTTAACTCAAAAGTTAAGGATCTGGTTTCAAGAAACAATGTTTCTGAGGAAATGATCAAGAAAGGAAAAGAAATGATTTACAAGAGTGATGAGCGTGCCAAGTTGCTAATCAATCTACAACAAAAGGGCACATCTGGATTAGTATATCCAGGCCACTCAGAAAAGTCCTCTGGAACTGTAAACTTCGTACCAGAAAGGAAGCGAATACCAGATCAAGTGAAGGACTTGAATAACAAGAAAGGTTATCCTCAAAAGATGATAATCAAAGATGCGAAGAACAGACAGTATCATCAAACCAAGGAACCACCAGCTCACTACACTGAAACAGATCACCTTCAAAGAGCAAATGTCAACAGGACAAAAATTGTCAACAGGACAGTACCTACCAAGAAAGGATTGAAGAAAGATGGAATAGAGAAATATCATCCATCTGAAATTCACTCTATATCTAAAGTTGATAATGAAGGGAACGTCATAACCTGCTATATTTCTGTTCCTAACCCTAGAATATTCTGGATTCGAAAAGGAATATTTGCTAATAACCAAGCACCCAAACGTTGAAAGGGTAGCTAAGTTTGATTAATTGCAGGATCAAAGAACTGCAAGAAGGAGTAAGGTTGCAAGAGGAGCAATCTGGATAATAGATAGTGGTTGTTCAAAACACATGACATGTGACAAGAACCTGGTATCAGATTACGTAGAAAAACCAGGACCCCAGGTCACTTTTGGATGTAACTCAAAAGGTTATACCAGAGGGTATGGAAACATGAAAGTTGGCAAGACTACTATCACTAACGTATCATACGTTGAGGGTCTTAGTGACAACCTGTTTTCTGTAAGTCAGTTTTGTGGTAATGATAATCAGATTGTTTTTGATACTAACAACTGTCTGGTGAAGAATAAGGAAGGAGATGAGATACTCCTTACCGGTAAGTTACAGGATAGACTATACATTGTCCAATGGACAAATCAGATCGAGACCTGCTTAATCACCAAGACTGTATCAGAAACCAGCTGGCTATGGCATAAGAGATTAAACCATTTAAACTTTAAATCAATCAACAAGATTGCCAAAGAAAAGTTAGTGGAAGGACTACCAGATCAAGTATATGATAAAGATCATATATGTGATGCTTGTCAAGCTGGAAAAAAAACCAGATCATCCTTCTCAAGCAAATCAGCTCACTCAACTTCAAGGATACTAGAGCTGTTACATCTTGATCTGTTTGGACTTGTCAAACCTCTAAGTATAAATGGGAGAAAGTACACCCTAGTAATCATAGATGATTACTCAAGATTCACTTGGGTCATCTTTCTGTTAAAGAAGAAAGAAACCCTAGACAAGCTCCCTGACTTCCTACACAAAATCACAAAATAGAAAGAGATGAGTATAACCTCTATCAGAACAGATCGAGGAACATAATTTCTCAACCAGAAGATTGAAGCATACTGCAACAAGATGGGAATCACTCATCAAACATCTGCTGCTCGAACTCCCCAACAGAATGGAGTTGTTGAGAGAAGAAACAGATCACTCAAGGAAGCAGCACGTACAATGCTAAATGCTACAAATCTACCCAAGAAATTCTGGGTAGAAGCAATCTACTCAGCCTGTTATACTCAAAACAGATCATCCATCACTCTCAGACATGGAAAGACACCATACGAGATTTGGAACAACAGAAAACCTAAGATTTCTTATTTTAGAACCTTTGGTTGTTTGTGTTACATACACAATAATGGGAAATCTAAATTGAAAACTTTTGATAGTAAAACTGACCCTGGAATATTCTTAGGATATTCTGATGTTAGTAAAGCTTATCGAGTTTACAATAAGAATTCTCATATTGTGGAGGTAACACCTCATGTTGTATTTGATGAGTCAATTGTTGAGTACAAGTCACCAGATGAAAAGCAGACAGAAAACCAGGTGACTATTAGAAGGATGAATGAACTACTACTTGAAGATATTCTTATCTGGAACTCAAAGAGTGAGGATGAAGAAATTATCACTCCACCAGCTGCTGAAGAGATCTTACAGCAAGGGGGAATATCACAACCTAATCTGGATGAGAACAGATTGCCAACAGAAAGCAATGAAACAGTCATTGCAGGGAATGAGCAAACTGGAAATCAAGATCCAGAAGCAGAAATAGATGAGAATCCATTTCAAGCCTCATCAACAGCACACCCTGAATTTGAAGAACCAACAGATCAACCTGATCCTGAGATATCTGATGAAGAGATGACCAGGAGAAGGAGATGGATACAAGATCATCCACCAGAACAGATCGTTGGGAACCCATCAGATCGTGTGAAGACCAGAGGAATGCATGGAGAAAGTGCATTGTTAAGCTGTTACCTCTCTCGCATAGAGCCATCTGATGCATATGAAGCACTTCAAGATGCAGATTGGATAACAACAATGCAAGAAGAACTCAATGAGTTCAAAAGGAATGAAGTCTGGTATCTCGTGGATAGACCCAAACACCAAAGTGTGATTGGGGTAAAATGGGTATTCAAAAGTAAACGAGATGAAAATGGTGAAGTAGTTAGAAACAAGGCCAGATTGGTAGCTAAAGGCTATAATCAACAAGAAGGCATAGATTTTGATGAAACTTTCGCACCTGTAGCCAGATTAGAAGCTATAAGGCTATTTCTAGCATATGCTGCCCACAAATGGTTCAAAGTATACCAGATGGATGTCAAAAGTGCTTTCCTCAATGGTATCCTCGAAGAAGAAGTTTATGTGGAACAGCCACCTGGATTTGAAGAAGCTGATCCAGATCAAAAAGTATACAGACTGGCTAAGGCAGTTTATGGTCTAAAACAAGCCCCTAGAGCTTGGTATTAGACCTTATTATCCTTCCTACTAGAATCTGGATTCAGAAGAGGATCTGTTGACAAGACTTTATTCATCATCAAAGTCAAAGAAAACATCCTCTTAGTCCAGATCTATGTAGATGATATTATCTTTGGATCTCAATGCACCTATCTGTGTGACAAATTTGCTGAACTTATGAAAAATAAGTATCAAATGTCCATGATGGGAGAAATGAGTTTCTTCTTAGGTTTACAGGTCAAGAAGCTACCAGACGATATCTTTATTAATCAGACAAAATACATCAACGATCTACTGACCAAGTTTGGATTTAAAGACAATAATCCAGTGAAAATCCCAATGCAGATCAATGGGAAAATCGATCCAGATCCAGAGGGAAAACCAGCAAACATAACACAATACAGAGGGATAATAGGATCATTACTCTACCTAACTGCCAGTCGACCTGACATCACATTTGCAGTAGGTGTATGTGCAAGATATCAAGCAAATCCCAAAGAGTCACACATGGAAGCAGCTAAGAGGATACTAAGATATCTTAAGGGAACAGCCCATGTAGGATTATGGTATCCATGTGAAGACAATTTTGAGCTAACTGGATACACTGACTCAGATTATGCTGGATGTAAACTAGACAGAAAGTCAACATCTGGTACATGTCAGTTTCTAGGAAATAAACTGATCTCTTGGTTCTCAAAGAAACAGACATCAGTTGCCACCTCAACCACAGAGGCAGAATATATGGCAGCTGGAAGTTGTTGTGCACAAATACTGTGGCTATGACAACAGCTTAAAGATTATGAGATTGATGTCAAGGAAATACCAATTTTCTGTGACAGCTCAAGTGCTATAGCAATCACACAAAATCCTGTTTTGCATACCAGATGCAAACATGTGGATGTAAGACATCACTTCATAAGAGATCATGTTGAAAGAAAACATGTACAGATTGAGAAAATACACACTGAAGTTCAGAGAGCGGACATTCTCACTAAGGCATTACCAGAAGAAAGATTTAAGATGCTTTGTGGAAAACTAGGAATTTTAAATCTTGAAGAAAGAACCAGATTAATCTAAACCAGATCGAATTCAATATTCCAACAGGGAATCAAAACCAGACCATCATGGTCCAGATTGATAAAATCCATGTCACGTAAAATTCCAACAGGAAATTGACACCAGATCACTAAGTATATACCAATACAGAATGATCAAACTCCAACTGGGAATTATTAAAAGAGTCAACCAGATCGATGATTCTCACTATGAAAGAGATCAACCTTGACCAGATCACTTAAATAAAGGCGGTGACAAACAGTAACCCTAGAACATGGAAAGGCGGGAAAAGCTGTAAAAGGAAAGTTTATTAATTCTTTATTACCTTACTTATCTCTATTCTCTTATATAAAAATTTGATAAGTCGTTTCATATATCATTCACACTTATATTTCTCGAAACACTTAGCAAATATCTCTCTTCCAAAATTCTCTCTTCCTTCGTAAAATTCTAGCAAAAATGGCTCCCAAATCATCTGTTTTTCTCGAGCAAGCAAGTTTTCTGAAACCTTACATTCACCAAGACCTTTTCGCCGTTCTTGACACCTTCAGGTTTCATAAACTAGACAAGACATTTGACCTTGTTCGCCAATGCAAAGGTTTCTACAATATTATCACTTCACATCCAGTGCACTTCCTACCCAAGGATGTTGCTGCTTTCTACCTCTCATGGCAGGGAGAGAGGGGTGGAGATGAGGCAACAATTAGAGTTAGTAAAGGGAATACTGTTAGCAATACTCCTTACAACGTCATCAATATCATCAACGATGTTTATAAATTAAAGGATGAAGGTGCAGACCTTGGGGAAATCACTGCAGAACAGCTGCAAGAGGCTGTGGAGATAGTAATGATCATACCCATCCAGTACACCAACAGGATGTTCACACGTGCTCTTCTCGTGCCAGAATTCAGAATTCTATTCGAATTCGTGCAACGAATCTTCCTCAACCACAACGGCTCATATGACCAGGTCACTCCTGAAAAGTTCAGGATCCTAGCAGCAGTGGTTCTCAACCTGCCAGTGAACTGGAGCAGGATTCTATTTGATCTCTTGGCAAAGGAGGCTAAGATGATCTTATTTGTGAAAGGTGGTTCACCCGGCATTGAGGTGAAGAGAAGCAGTCTAAGACACTCAACGAAAATAAATTTCATGCTGGAAACGTTCTTCCCTCATCACCAATGGGACACAGCCGTTGAATTTAACACCAGGCAACATTTTCCCAAGGACCAGCATCAGATTGAAATGTCTATGGGCATTTCAGCAAATCTGATTGCTAGGGTTAAAGACTCTGTAGTCTTTAATGCTCTGATGGAGATGGGGAACTCGAATCCCATCTGGATTCCTCCATCTGGTCCAGCAGATCGATCCACCAAAACTAAACTCACAAAGGAGAAGCCAATAGAGAGATCCCCCTCCAAGAGAGTAACCAGGAGGGCCAGCTCTGTTGAAACTGATACGTCTACAGCAGCTCAGCCACCCAAACCCAAACGAAGAAAGCTGCAGAAACTGGCTGAAACAGAACAAAGCCCAGAACCTGTACCAGTAAATGTTCTCCCTCAACAGGAGGTTGAGGAGGAAGAAATGTTGATGGGTGGTTCACCTGAAGCTGTGGCTCCCATTTCATCTTTGAACCCTGATCAAACTAAGGATTTTTCACCCGCACATTCTACCAGCCCATCATCTGCTGAACATCTTGAGCAGATTGATGAGGAAGCTGAGGAAGAAGAGACATCCACTGATGAAGAGGAGGAGTTGAAGAAAGCAGAAACTGTTGTGAAAATGCTGGAGACAGAGGCAGATCGCTCTGTGCTCAGAACTTTCCCTGGGATCCAGCTTACCCCAGAGACCTATGACATAGCCAAGAGGCTCAAGTTTCTGTTGCTGGTGAAAGATAAAGAATTCTACGTTCTGGATGCCCTGCTCCGCATCAAATCCATCCATGCACTGAAAATCGAAGAAGCAACCCTACTCCAGATCTTCACTGCTGCATCAGTATCTGAGTTAAGGGAAACCTACCAGCCAGACATACTTGGCATGGCAAAATTTGAAGCTGTTGAGCTCAAGATCGACCTGCGATCTATCTATGAAAAAGAAAATATGCTAGATTTTTATAATAGCATTGAAAAAGAAACAGAACTAGAAGCAGAAGTTGCATCAGAACAAACTGACGCTCACCAACAGGGTGCAGCCACCACAGCATCTGCACCAGATCAGCACAAGACTGTCACTGGGGAACAAGTGCTAGAACTCACCCCACCGACTGAGGAGGGACCTGCTGATCAGTCTCCAGTAGAGGATGAGCCTGCTGGTCAAAATGTTGGAGGCAAACTTACAAACGACATCTTCACACCTGCTGCTGCAGCTGCACTAGGTGTATATGTGCCCACATTCACTCTGGAAGATATACTGATGGATCAACATCAATCTCTGTCCCACACAAAAATCAGAGATCTCATTTCCATGAAAGTAGATCAATACATGTATGGGACGCTCTCCCAAGTGCAAGATGAGGCTACTCACATCCTCACAGAATTCAACGATCACTTGAAGGCTCATGTCGATCAAGTTGATTCTGATTTAAGGAGGATATGCAGGCTGAAGATTGAGGAGATTAGCAAGAAACTGGACGATGATCGAGCTGCTGCTGAAGAAAGGAAAGTACAGATCGATCAAAGTTTGTTTACCACTGAGCTGAAAGTGAAAGAAATGTACAAGATTATCACTACTTTTGCTGACAAAGAGAAGGACATGGTGCACGCCATAGTGCAGAACCAGACAGATGGAATAGCAGCTGATGTTCTACAAGAAGCCATCTCACACACCAAGGCCATGTTCAGACAGTTCGAACAGGATGGGAAGCACTTTGTTGAGAGAAAGTTAAGCGAACTGCGCTACCCTACCAAAACAATGATCGAAACATATTTTAACGACAGTCTGATCATCCAAAAAGATGTCGAGACCCACACAGCTGATCTGCTCAACATTACAACCTCATTTCAAAAGCATATCGACGATGCTAATCTCAATATCACATCTCTGCTTACCCAAAAAGTGGAGACAGATAAAGAGCTCAAATCAATGAAGGAGGAGGTTACTTCCCTACGGGCATTCATCAATATGTTGGTTGATGATGTCGAAAAGGGGGAAGGCTTAGCAAAAGGAAAGAAGCCATCTGTTGCTGCCACAAAAGGAAAAGGAAAGGAGATAGCTCAATCGGAGCAGCAGATCACAACACAAACAGCCAACCCACCATCTGCACCATCATCTGCACAAATAAAAAGGACCACATCTTCAACCAGATCAAGCCAATCTCAACCCCCGAAGAAAAAGAAACGATCTGGGTTCAGTTGGTCGTCATCTGTTCCGTCTAAAACAACAAAAGGAGAGACCAGTTGGATCCCAGATCACCTGAAGGATGGATGGGAGGGTTTGAAATCTGGCTTCATCATGCTTAGATACTTCATCAAAGAACCTCTATACTGTGAAGGCACACCCAACGAGGCATTCGACATATATCTAGATAGAAATGATGCCAAAGACTTGGTTGAGGCCCTAAGAGAAGCTGCTACAAAAGCTCAAGTCTCCATCTCTGCACCAGAAAAGGAGTTCAGAGAATGCCCAGTAATTCCTGGCACTTCTCTACCAGACAAAACCTACCTGCTCACTTACATTAATCAGCTAGCAGAAAACAGAGGCTATAAGGTGGATGCAGAAGATCCTGATTACATAAGGGTAAGAGAAGGCGTATATGAAAGCGTGCAGCTTATCTCAGACGAGACCAGAGCAAAGATGAAGAGGCAACAAGAAGAGAAAAGAAAAAGCAGATAGACATATCTCTTTTATCTTTATGATCTGCATTTCTTATTCTCGTGATGATAATCTGTAAACTCTTATTGCCCTTATATATATATGAAATCTGTTTGAGTTTCTGATGACAACATTTTATTGTCCAGAACACATATAAAACATCCTAATCGTTATAAACTTAATAACGAACAAACATCAATCTGGACATCAGACTAGATCGCTCTTTATATGGTGATAGGATATTTTTGAAAAGCGTAGTTTCGACATCATCAAAAAGGGGGAAATTGTTGGGAACCCTAAATTTAGTTTTGATGATGGTCCTTCGAAACACACTTAGTGATTTTATTGCTTAAACTGTTCCAAATGTAAAACAGATCACTATATATATAAAGTGTATCCGATTATGGAACAGATTAGGAGATGACTTAATATGTAAGGGATATATTCCCATAGAAGTCAATCTCAACTTAGAATAGGATGAAAGTCAAAGATTTTACGCCAAATAGGAATTGATCTGCTGTAACAGACAGTGACCAGATCGATGCATGTAGCGAGAAACCAGAACGATTGAGTCATCAATCCATCAGCTGACATCATCCTACACATCATATGCTCTTGCCACGTCAAGATCAAGTCCATCCAACTGGGATTGGAAAGAAGATCTTCGATTAACACATAAAAGGAAAGAGACCGTTAGCAATCTGCTTTCCATAACTCAATGATTGAGTCAACATTTCCTATATGGCAAGAACAGATATGATGGAAACCATTGATTGGCAATATACCATCTTTCTCACACCAATCAACAACGGCTAGAATTTTATATTCAACGCCTATATAATTGAAGTTAGAGATCTGGAGAAATAGTAAGAGAGAACACACGCGAACCATACTATTGTTATCTTCTCAAGCAATCAATTTGCAATCCAGACTTAGAGCTTCAATACTTTGTGATTCTACATCACACCAACCATCTCGATTCAAGTCTGTCTTATCGGGAGAAAGGAGATCACCCTGCTAGCTAGTAGTTTTCTAGTGGTAACGTAGAGGTAATCTGTTGTAAAGGGACACGACCCTTAATTCGTGCATAAGTATCTGTCTAGTTTTGACTGGTACTTGTGACTCGTTCTCCACGAGTATAAAGAAGCAGAGTATCCTAGTAGTGGATAATCTAGTCTAGTTTTGACCAGATCGTGGACGTATGGATTTCCCGAACCACGTTAAACAACTGTGTGCTTTACATTCCTGCAGTCTTTATTTTTCTCTGTTGTTTATTATTTTAACTCTCTGCACTATCATCCATCTGCATCTCAATCAATCTTCTTAACAATCTGGATTATTACTAAGGTTTTCTAAACAAGAGCAATCACTAATCCACCATTATTCTGCACTCACTCAACACTCAGAAAGTAATAAGATCACTCTTACTATTATCTAAGTGTTTACACTAAGAGAGTAATCTGGTTGGACTAAACTGCTATCGATCTGCATATCGATCTGTCTAGTCATCTTCGAGCGATTTCTTATACAGAATAGCTTGAACTCTCTCAACTTGTCAAGTAAACTGAAAAGTTTGCATTTGGTGTATTCCCCCCCCCCCATACACCAAACCTTGCTCTTTCGGGACCAACAGATGCCATTCTGATTGAAGAAGCTGAGCTTTAGGATGTGTTTTAATTTGAAAATGCCCAGGACGCATTTCTACATGCTGAGACTTATATCGATGAACAACTTTCTTGTGCTGAAGCCTCTGCTGGACGAGTGTATACACGACGGACTTCTTCTTCTCAGTCTCCGTTGCTGCTTCCTCCTCCAGTCCTCACTAAGAACTCTTCAGTTTTACCTGAAGTTTCTGTTTATGAATTCTCTCGGGTGATGGTGCTTTTCTCCAAGCTCATCGTTCCCTGATCTCTGTCTCTCTCTTTGAAGCTAACAAGTATACTGATGATGCTCTAAAGAAATGGTTTGAAGATTTGATGAAACGTTCTGTTGGCACTGTCAATGCTTGTCAGTCCGCTTACAGCACTGAACTGTAGAAATGTACTGAAGCGTAGCGTTCAACCTTTCTCTCTCTCAACAAGTCAAGCTGTTCACTAATTCGATGGACGTTCTCACTGCTGAAAATCGTGTCTTGAAGCAGTCTGTCACTGATGCTCTTCGCACCTTGGAAAATCTGACCACCTCATGTTGATGACAATGTTGAAGCTGCTATCAACGCTCAATACAGTGACTTGCGTGCCATTGTGAAGAAGGAACTGGAATGCAGGTTTCCTGATCTCTTCGATGTCAATCAGGTCCCCACCATTCTGAAGACCAATGAGCAGATTCGTGCTCTCAATAGTCAGAGACGACGGATAACTAACACTAAAGCATCCATCTCTGGACTAAAATCTGAAGTTGCCTCTCTCCGCAAAACCTCAGTCGCTCAGGCCAAATCTATTGATCACTTGTGTATTCGCTCACACACTGCCAGGCGACATGCTACTCAGGCTCGTAATGCTATAAAGCTCCTACCTACCAGGACCTCAGTGTCTAATGCTCGCATTGCCTGTATCGCTTCTAAGCATTTTGGTCAGACTGATTACACAAATCTTGTTGACCTTCAGATTGCTCACGCTCTCTCTCGCCTTTCTCATCTAGAAGAATTCTGTAATTCTTTATCTGCGAGTCACAATCTTCCTCAAATGCTTGCACCCTCCCTTGCATTTCCTTGGTTTGCTCATGATCTCCTTCCATCATTTCCTTTGGTTGATGATGCCAAAAAGGGGGAAGATAGACAACCTGAAAACCCCCAGGAAGATGAAGCTATTGAAAATGAAGAAGCTACTGAAGAAGAAAATGAAGATGAAGAAGAGTTGGTTATGTCTGACAAATCAAATGAGAAGAAAGAGGATGACAAGGACAAGGATCGTACTGATGGTGCCATGCCTTCTGAGACTAAAACTGATGAAGTAGCTGATGCTACAAATGGAGTTTTTGAACCTCCATCTCAACCTGAATCTCAACTGAAGGAATCCAGCAAGAATGCGGGTACACATCATGATGCCGCTGGGCTTGTGGTTACTTCAACTTAAGCTATCACTCACCCTACTATTTATGATCCTGAAATTCCTAAGTCCCAGGAATTAATGAAGGATGTTGCTGCTACTGAAGAACAAACTATTGTTCCTCTCGATACTAAAACTTCATTTGCCTTGCCCAAAGGAAAAAGAGTCCTATCTCCTATTGTTGAAGAAGAAATGGATGAAGAAAAGTTTTATGAAGGAGAGTTGAGTCTTGAAGGAGAAGCTCCAACTGTTCAGATTACAGTATGTCTTTCTTCAGAAGACCTTGAAAACTTGAAAATGAGGAAGGAAGCTCATGATGCAAAGTTGCAAGCCCGTAGAGCTACTGATACTAAATACGCTGCAAATTTATATGCCATCAGACTTCAAGGAAGAAAGAGGAGGATTTCTCAATCTGATCGTCCCACTCGAGCGCATACTGACTCCTGGGTTCTACCCAATCTGAGTGATGAATGGGAAGTGATTAAGGACGACTTTGTGGAAATGCTTGATCACTGGACCATTTATGGCGTATCTGGAGAAACTGATCGTGATAAGCTATTTTCAAACTTCATGGACGACTACCCAAATTTAGATTTCATTAAGCTGATCAGAGAGGATGCTGCTAAATCTGAAATCTCAATCTTCGCTCCCTCCAAGAAACAGTTTGATAGACCTACTTTAACAGGGACTACTTATTTGGATAAACGAGCTATTGAATCTGAAGCTATCATTGGTGCTCAGGTTGTAGGTCACGCTCTTAATTTGGATGGACCCTACGGAACTATCAGGGATGTTACTTATCTGATGTTTAATGATATATCCCCTGAAGCTCAAAAGGAAATGGTGAGGAAAGCAAGAGAAGAAAATAAGACATCTGGTTAAAATTACATCTATTGTATTCTATTCTCTTTCTGAAGTCTATCTTGTACTGAAAATTGTCATGAATGAAATATATATATTTTATCTATCTTTTGATCTCAACCTGAGGACAATAATCTAGTTGTCCAGGCTCTGATTAATATATATTTTTTTGGTTTGATATTAACTGATTAACTAACTCATCTTATCTTATAGATTAGGTGTTCACCAGTTTAGGGGGAATTCTTTATCTTAGATAGATGTTTTCAGGTTAGGTTTTGATATCATCAAAAGGGGGAAATTATTATGAAATATTTATAAGGGTTTTGATTCAGATTCCAAAACCTCTCTTGAAAGATGTAACAAGTCCAAAACTGAAGTCTTAGTCTTATCTTAGAACTCACTTGTTAGGGAAGTTCAGTTTACAGGTACAATCTGAAGACACAAGACTGAAGACTGAAGTCGGTAACTGAAGTTCTTTCTGGAACTTAATTTATATCCCAAAACCGAAGGATCATGCCTGAAGTTTTGAAGTTGAAGCCAACATGAAGCAAAGGTTCTTTGCCACTGAAGTTCACTCGAAAGCTCTACAGCTGAAGTCTTCTTTGATATCAACCACTGAGTTCCAAGCTACTCTAAGAGTTACCACTTTTGGAAAAGATCTCTGTAGGTGAAACACAATCTTGTTGCAGACACCAAAAATGGCAAAAAGGACCACAACTCCAACGGGAAGAATTCAAATGGTGGTCTATCTCACAACGGATACATTTTATGAGAGACCTATATATATCCCACTTCTTCAAACGCTTCAAGACACCGGTTACTCTGCATTCAAACTCTCAATCGCTATTTCGCTCTCAACTTTCATAGCTTCCAAGCTCTTAAACTCAAGAACACTGCAAGCCTTCAGATTTCAGTTTTAACTGTGTTCTTTGTAGCGAATCATATTGTAACCGAAGAATAACTCTAATTTAGATTAAGTTTGAAGCTAGAAGTGATCAGACTGTATTGTCCATCTAATCCTTTAGGACTGATCACTGTAAGATAAATCTCCATTTACTTGGAAACCTTCAATTAACATCGAGTACACGTGGACGTAGGAGTTTTTATCTCCGAACCACGCAAACCAAACCTTTGTGTCTTCGCTATTTTCATTCAGTATTTGCTTTCTATTGATATTTTGCATATTGAATACTGATTAAAAGAAAAGTGAACTTAAAACATTAAGTTTTCTGAACAAACGAGTAAGCTTTCAAAACCACCACTTCTGAATGTACACTTAAGATATTAGTCCATCAGTCCAACGCTAAGTGTAGACTGAAGGATTGCTATCTAAAGTATCAACTCTCACTGAAGCCATACCTCCCTTCAGTTCAGGAGCATTCCCCCCGCATACACTCAGTATACTAGTTGACTTACTTCTAAAATAATAAAAAATAATAATTATTTAAAATTTATGAATATTGTTATTTTTATTCTAATATAATTTTTAATTTACATATTTAAACCATATAAATTAATAATATCTTGAGAAAAAGCATAAGTTAGATAAAATGATGGGTTAATGAATAATATTATTCACTTTCACAAAATAAAGAGAAAAAACACTCGCTTAAAAGTGAAAGATAAAAAATACACAATACATGATTGCATGTGGAATTTCTTCGTATACTTATGTAATTTAAATTATTTTGTGAAATGTAATATATGAGAAAATGATCAATTTCTTCATCTATTTATGTAAATGAGTATTTATTTTTTATTTTTAAATAAATATTTTTTATATTTAAATTATTAAAATAAGTATTTTAACATTTATTTCTAAAATAATAAAAAAAACCATATTAAAGCCCTATGTTGTGATGTTTATGCTTTTAAAATTGAATTTGTAATTTGAAGGTCAACCTGATGGAACAACAAGCTAAATGATCTTGATGTTGGATAAGTTTGCTATTGAGCATGGGTGTCAATTGTGTCTAGTTGTGTCGTTATCGGGTCAACTTGATAACGACGTCAAATTCGAATCCGACCTGTTAAGGATATAGTAAATCTTAACATGAACCCAACCTGAATGGTCCAAACCCGAACCCAACCTGAATGGTTCAAACTCGAACTCATCCTGAACCCAAACTGACACGTTTTTTTGTAGGTTGAAGCCGACATGTTAATGACCCAACCTGATAACAACATGATAGTTACCCAATCTAACACGATTGTATAAATATATATTATTAATAATAATATTTTTAGATGATATTTTTATATATTTCAGGTAACTCGAACCCAACACGAAAATTTTAGGTTTTTATTGGATTAACCTGATAAGAACCCGAACCCAATAAAGGTCAACCCAAACCCATTAATATTGTACCGGTTCGTGTCGGGTTATCGTATCGTGTTGAAAATTGAGAACTCTACTATTGAGTACCTTGCTAATGGAGTAGTTCGATGCAGTAGAGGTCACTGATAACAGGTTAGTGCAACAAACTATTGATGCATGTCCATAGAATCCAACTTGAAGTTAAAAGAGATCTCTTCGAGATTAGGAATGGATAGTGAGTATATCAAGTTAGGAGAGTCTAAGACAACAGATATTCCAATATATGAATTTATTGTAAGTTTAGAGTCATATGACAGTAGAATTTTATGTTGGTGGAACAACTACAAGTGGTATGAAGTGTTGATCTTCACTACTAAGATTAAACATTTTAAGGATTTCTCTTTGATAACTTAATCATAATGTATAATTACCTTATAGTTATCTCCCCAAGATATTTATTTCCTTGCTGAATATGTGAATAGGAGAGAAAGTTAGTTTGAGAAAGATATATAGAAGTTACGCAGATTTTTTTGGATATTTTGTTAGGGTTTGTATACCTAAAAGAATGTTTTGTACTTAGACGATGTATCAGACTAGTTTTAAGTTTTATTTTAATGAGAATAAATATTTTTATCATTGGTTTGTTATTATTATCTTATGTATTAAGTTGCAAACAAATCCATTTTCTATAATTGTAGATTGTGTAGTGGATCTATGATCACGGAAGGTTACACAGTCAGCTCATTTGTAGGACAAAGCTTACAGTCTAGCCGATAAAGGTTGCGGTATCATTTGATGCGAGAGCTAACCTTAGCCCAAAAAATGATATCGGTCTGTATAAGCTAACACACATGCTTTGTGTATACATATTGAGAGGTTTCACAATGAGATTAGTTATTTCTTAATATCTGACGATGTCATTAGTATACGCGACTGATTAAATGTTGTTTTGACTCATCTTTACTTATGAATTTTTTGTAACCCTATAGTAAAAGGTGCTTTAGATGCACGGGGTTCCAAGTTAATGCCAGAGAAAAAGGAATTTGGTTATAGTTTTCCATGCGATGGCCTTGGGCGATGGGGTACTTGTGGTATTTCGGCATGGGACACTTTTTATTTAGCAGTTTTTTGGATGTTAAATACTATTGGATGGGTTACTTTTTATTGGCATTGGAAGCATATCACATTATGGCAGGGTAACGTTTCACAATTTAATGAATCTTCCACTTATTTGATGGGCTAACTAAGAGATTATTTATGGTTAAACTCTTCACAACTTATCAATGGATATAACCCTTTTGGGATGAATAGTTTATCGGTCTGGGCATGGATGTTCTTATTTGGACATCTTGTTTGGGCTACTGGATTTATGTTCTTAATTTCCTAGCAGGGATATTGGCAGTAATGATTGGTTTAGAGAGAAGTACTTGACTGTCAATCGCATGGAATCGCGTTTCGATGACACGGGTTGATTAAATCCGCGTTAGACGTTCAGAAAGGTTTGTTGCATAAGTAACCCGACCGGTTGGAATTTATTCCATATGCAATAATCAAAGTTTGAACCGCATCACTCAGGAATAAATATTTTAATTTATTCCATAGAGAGATTTAACTCTTTCTAATTTTCAAAAATTTTAGGGTATTCCAAATTCTAATTTTTCGTTCTTCTTCTCTAGTAAAGGTTTGATAGAATCAAAACGTAGATCGGGAATAGGTTATAAGTTTTTGAAGTTGGATCCAATGAAATCGAGGAAGGAATCAAGGAGATCCATTGGAGAGGATTGTGATTCGTTGTTGACGACTCAATTCGTCTCTCCGCAAGAGAAGGACTAGCTAAGGAGAAGGTATATTCTGTAATTAATTCTCCTATGTGGTATTATGTGTTAAAGAATTAATTATTTATATAATCTATTAAACCTCTGGATCCTGCGGATATATAAGCCACTCCTACGGATTCTATCAGTTGGTATCAGAGTTCATTACATGATTTTACTTTATTGTATAAATTGATTTAATTCTTTGTGTTATTTGCATTTGACTGTAATTGATATTATGGTGCTAGATTTAAATTTAAGCGTTATTTTTATGATTACGTGACATATTTTATTTAATACAACATTTATTCGTTTAATTCATTTTTCGGTGCTCGGTTTGAGGCTTAATTGTAATCTCGTTGTGGTTGACCGTGTTAGATTAGGTAGATTATATTATTTCCCGGTAATTTTTATATTTAATATGTAATTTGAGTGTGACATAAATCTGCACGAAAAACGAGGCGAAGAAACGAAGGAGCAGCATAGGACAAGGCGGCCCTGCGACCGCTGACTCACTTAGTGGCCGCAGAGCAGGTGCAACCGGCGCGTGGGGAAAGGTGCTAGCGACCGCTGACGCGCCTCTGCGCAGGCGCTGGCCCTCGACAACAAGCGAGGCGGGCCCTGGGCAAGCCGAAACGCGACTTTAATTTTTTTTTTAATTTCGGGTCTTTTTAAGCCCAGTTTAATTTCAAAGTCTCTCCGTTTTCATCGACTTTTTGGAGTTTATGTTCTATGCCGGTTCAGGACACTAGTCATCAACTATCAGCCTCGAAGTTCTACTTCTCTCCTCGGAGCCCCTAGTGCTTTTTCGATTTGGAGATGGAGGATTTGAATGTTAAATTTCTTAGTTTTAGGAGTTGGTTAATTTTTATCTTATTTTGGATAATTGGATGTAATTTATGTGCCGTATAATGTGCTTGCATGTTTTAATTTGGCTTTATTTGCTATTATTATGGATGCGCTTATCTTTACATGATATGCCATAATATGTAATTATCCATATTAAAAATATTTTGATAAAAATGACTAAGCGAAAATTGTACTTGCATCTTATTCATTTAATTTGCTAAGATTATATATGTTCTCCATGAGACGGTCTTTTTGTGAATTAATTTGTTTTGATTCCAAGTTGGATCACATTTTACTAGTTCACGTTATAAGATTTCTCGAAGATGGTTGTAAGATTTTAATTGGTGGCAATATAACCCCTCCGTTGTGGACTTATGAAAATCAATTAATAGTGTTTGGTGTCATGGATCATTGTATAATATTATGTATAATTTGACAGTTATAGCAGCACAGCGCGGCCTCTGACTGTTGGGTTGTGTGACGAGTAAAACCATTTAAAAATGGATCAAGTAATCGATCACACTGCGTGGTTTGCATGATTTATTTTAAATAATATGTTCAAAGCATGATCAATTTTTTAAAGTTTTTTGATTATTTGCTTGAAAAGAATTATCTTGAGAACGATAATTATATTCATTGGAAAATGAATTTGGACATTGTCCTTACTGCTGATGACATTAATTACATCCTTAATGAGCCATGTCCACCAGTTCCTGCTGACAATGCATCTGCCAGTGCAAGGTCTAAATATGATAAATGGATGCGTGCTAAACAGATGGCGCAGTGTTATATTATGGCCTCAATATCTAACACACTGCAACATCAACATGAATCTATTAAGATATCTTGAAATATCATGTTTAGTTTGCATGAGATGTTCGGTACACAGAGCAGGTTGGCCAAGAAATTGGACATTGGAAATGTGATGAACGTGTATATGGATGATGGGACATCAGTTTGGAACCACGTCCAGAAGATGATGGGTTTTCTTAGTGAGATCGAGACTCTATGAGGTCATATTGACGGCAAGCCTAAGATAGATATCTTTCAACAGAGCTTACCGTCGACGTTTGAGTTATTCCAATATCATCCAACCAGGACTCAGTAGCCTTCAAAGCTGACAAAAGTCCAGCAAAGGAACCCAAGCCTGAAGGGCTAGATCTCGAAGGTATGACCAAGACTGAATTAATGGAACAATATGTTATAATGGCCAAAGGTTTTGAACGTGCAGATCTCAGAATTGGTCGATACAAGAAAATGTACAGAGATCGTACTAGAAGGGCCACACCACCAACCACTGATGCAACTACTTCCACTTAGGAAGGGACTGTCACTCAGTCAAAACATGAAAGACCACATAGCAAAGGCGTTTGCTATGAGTGTGGATCTCCAGATCACTTCAAACCCGATTGCCCAAACCTAAGCAAAAAGGAAAGGGATGAACTCAGGCTACGAAGATATCAACGCAATGCTGAGAGGAAGACAATTCTCGTTGATGATGATCCAGATCAAATCAACACTCCTTCCAAATCAACATATGAAAAGCACTTCTCTGATTCATCAGATGATGAAGACCTGGGCTTGATGGCCACTGAGGATGATGAGTCTACTATACTGTCTGATGGGCAACCACTCAGATAACTTCATTCCTCAGGTAATTTATGCTCATGTAATGCCTGAAGGGTATGTAGATCCAAAGTCATATTGACGGCAAGTCTAAGATAGATATCTTTCAACAGAGCTTACCGTCGACGTTTGAGTTATTCCGTCTCAACTACATCATGAATAAAAATGTTTATGCCTTGACGAAATTATTGGTTGAGCTCCAAACGGTGGAAGCACTCATGAAAATCTCCTTTAAGACTACGTTGATGACTGTGACTACTCCAACTTTTTCTAGCAACCCTAAAAAGGGTAGGACCAAGAAGAAGGGAATGCCACTATCTGTCAAAAAGAAGAAAGGAAATGGTGGTATCTCGAAAAAGAAAAATGAGGGAACTGGAAAATGCTTCAAGTGCGATGAGAAAGGACATTGAAAATCGGACTGTCCACTTCACAAGAAGTCGATGAGCGGTCAAGGTACGTCTACAGCCTTAGTAGTTACATCATTTTATATGGTTAGTTGTGCCCACTCGTGGATAGTAGACACAGGAGCCACTGACCATGTTTGTTGTGACTCGCAGACACTCTTGCGATCAAGGCTACTTAGAGACGGAGAGATTTCCATCTCCTTGGGCAATGCAACGAGAGTGGCGGCCGTTGCAGTGGGAGATGTAGAGTTGAAGTTTACTTCTTACATTTTAGTATTACATGAAGTTTTAGTCATACCCAGTTTTAGAAAGAACATTGTTTCGGTTTCTAAACTTGTTTATCTGTTTTGGTACTTTAGTTAAAAATTTGTATACTATCTCTGCTAAACTCAATCAAAAAACTAATACGACTCTTACCTTATTTGCTGACTCCAAGAAGAGAAAAATTACTTTTATTTCGTCAAATGATACATATCTATGGCACTTAAGACTTGGACATATTAACTTTAGGATGATTCAAAAGTTAGTAGAACACGGACCCTTCGATAAACTCCAAGTAGAGCCATACCCGACTTGTGAATTTTGTTTGGAAGGAAAAATGACCAAGAGACCATTCAAGATCAAGGGAAATAGAGCCCAAAATGTGTTGGATATCATTCACTTCGACGTTTGTGGTCCAATGTCGACCCAGGCCTGAGGTGGCGTGCAATATTTCATTACTTTCATTGATAATTACTCCAAGTTTGGATATGTCTACTTGCACCACAAGTCGGATTTCTTTCAGAAATTTAAGGAATTTAGGGCACTTGTGGAGAATCGTCGGAAAAAAGACTATCAAGTGTTTGCGTTTTAATCGCGGAAGCGAATACCTCAGTGATGAGTTTTTGAACCACTTGTCGGAAGCAGGGATTCAATCCTGATTAACTGCAATGGGAACTCCCCAACAAAATGGTGTAGCGGAAAGGTAAAATAGGACGCTTATGGAGATGGTGAGGTCAATGATGAGTTATGCAGAATTACCAATTCCGTTTTGGGGATATGTCCTAGAAACAGCAGTTTACACATTTAACTTGGTGTCATCCAAGTCGGTCCACAGGACACCTATTGAGTTGTGGACCGAGTATCTTCCCAATCTAAGACACCGTAAAGTGTGGCGTTGTCCAGCACACGTGCTAGAAAATTATGTCGATAAGCTAGCACCTCGTACTGACTTGTGTCTATTCATAAGCTATCCTAGAGAAACAAAAGGGTAAGAGTTTTATAGTCTCAGAGATCGAAAGATTGTGATTAGCACCCACACTCGATTTCTAGAAGAATACTATGTGAACAACCATAATTCTAGAAGCGAGATAGTTCTCGAGGAAATTAAAACTATAGCTAGTCCAAATTCACATGAAAAACAACCACCACCAGCACCAACCCAAACACTTGTACCACCTGTAGTGAAGCCTTGTCGTAGTGGGAGGGTTGTTCGTCAACCCGAACGATTCATTGGAGTGGGAGTGTCATCTAACTCAATCCCAGACCTAGATTAATCAGACCAATAGAATTTCGACAAAGCGGTCCAAGAAAAGGGCTATCACCTCTAGAAAGAGGCGATGGAGTCTAAACTGCAATCCATGGTATACAAGGGGGTATACGAGGTAGTTGATATGTTCAAAGGCTGCAAGGCCATTGGGAGTAAATGGGTCTTCAAGCGGAAATGAGGACCTGATGGAAACATCATTGTCTTCAAGGCTAGACTAGTGACAAAATGCTACACTCAAAAGGAAGGTATCGATTACGATGAGACCTTCTCACTAGTATCCATGCTCAAGTCTATTCGTATACTCTTGACAGTTGTCGCACATATGGATTGGGAAGTATGGCAAATGAATGTCAAAACAACTTTCTTAAATGGAAGTCTTGAAGAAAATATCCATATGCAACAACCCGAGGGCTATGCAGTTCAAGGAAAGGAAAACATTGTGTGGAAGCTTAAGAAGTCCATCTATGAACTTAAGCAAGCCTTGCGGTCATAGAACCTTTGTTTCGATCAGGTTTTCAAGTCCTATAGATTTGATCAGTGCCCTGACGAAAGATGTGTGTACAAGTGTGAGGGTAAGACAGTTATTTTCTTGGTGCTATACATAGATGACATTCTCTTGATCGGAAGTGTTAAGAAGATGTTGTCAGACGTTAGAGCATACATGTCCAATCAATTCGATACGAAGGACATAGGAGAGGCATGACACATTCTCGAGATCAAGGTCATCCGTGACCAGAAAAAGAGAATGTTATGCCTATCTGAGGAATCCTATGTTGAGACGGTACTGAGATGCTTTCATATGCAGGACTCCAAAAAGGGTTTCTTACTCTTCAGACATGGAATAATTCTTTATCAAGACATGTGTCCTAAGACACCTGATGAGATAGAGTAGATGAGACAAGTACCTTATGATTCTCATTAGGTAGTCTCATGTATGCTATGATGTGTACCAGACTGGATATCTGTTTTGTCGTAGGCATGGTAGCACAATATCAGTCCAACCCTGGCAAAGGCCATTGAATAGCCGTAAAGAACATACTCAAGTACCTTAAAATGACTAAGGAATATTGTTTGGTTTATCAGGATGATTCACTATGTCCTTTGGGTTACACTGACTCTGACTTTTAGACAGATCGAGACTCAAGGAAATCTACCTTCGGGTATGTGTTTACTTTGGGATGTGGAGCCGTAACATGGAGGAGTGTGAAGTAGGAATGCATCGCAGAATCCACCATGAAAACCGAACATGTGGCTGCGTCAGAGGCTGCAAAGGAAGTGGTTTGGCTCAAAAGCTTCTTGATGGACCTAGATGTAATTCCGAGTAGGTGCAGTGAAAAACTCCAAGGAAACACGGGCCCATAAATCAAGTAAACACATCTAGATGAAATATCAAATCATCCATGATATAGTAAGGAGAACCCGTATGAGGGGCTCATAAATGCGCATGATCCACATGTTTAATTAATCGCATAAATAATTAATTCTTAAT
This sequence comes from Leonotis leonurus, assembly GCA_026898415.1. NCBI lineage: Eukaryota > Viridiplantae > Streptophyta > Magnoliopsida > Lamiales > Lamiaceae > Leonotis > Leonotis leonurus. The sequence goes on along the minus strand of JAPKLX010000316.1, from coordinate 100,756 downwards.
CACATGATACCACATAGGAGAATATAATTGTGAAATTAAATAATTATATTTTCTAATTAGCTAGTCCTTCACTTGTGGAGAGACGAATTGATTCGTCGGCTATCGAACATCAATCCTTCTCCAATGGATCTCCTTGCTCCTTCCATCCTACCACGAAAACTTCTAACATATTCCCGATCTACGGTTTGATTATTTTGTGGGACATAATCCATCAAACCTTTCCCTGAGAAGAAGAACAAAATATATAGTAGATAATACTCTATAATTTCAAAAATTACAAGAGAAAATTTATCTTGCTTTGGCTGATTTTTATTGCTTATCGAGCATCAAAATTTCGGCCATCACACTTCTCAATTTATAGATATTTTGGTCTAGGTTAAGATTTCAAAGGTGAATGGATAAGACTCCAAATAATAGAACTAATTCCCACTTTTATCTCTCTACATTCTATCTATTATTCAAATTTGAATTTTGAATAATTCAAAATTAATTTGACTTAGTCATATCCATAACTTAATTAAATTAATTTCCAAGTCACTTTGGTCCCAATTAAATTTAATTAATTGTTTAGTCCAACTTAGATTTAAATTAATTAATTTAAGTTAATTTAACTTCAAATTAATTACTCTATGGAAATGTAATAAAGTGTAATTCCATTATAAATATTTATCGATTACAATATATGATAAATATTGAACTCATCTTAATCCATCTAAATTACAGATGTGATTCTCTTGTCATTAATTATTCCCGCGTTTAATATTTACTAAATCCATTAATTAATTGAGTTCGCTAACAACTAATGATTAATTAATATATTTATTCGTGAGTGATCCAGTTCAAACCTTAATTATTACATAAGGAATAAATTCCAACCGGCCAAATTTTTTATGCAATAAATCTTTCTTAACACCTCACGCAGATTTAATCAACTCGTGTTAGTCGAGACGCGATTCTGTGCGACTGACAATCGAGCACTTTTAGTTAAGCCAATCACTACTGCCCAAGACATCTCTATTTTGGGCTACGAAAAAACTGCAAGCGTAGATAAATCAAAGCAACATCTAATCAACTGCATATACTAAAGTCATCATTACAAATTAAGAAACAACTAATTTTCGAGACCTCGTTCTAAGCAACAGCTCGTAGAACTTATTTCACTGTGAAACCTCTTAATATGTATACGCAAAACATGTTTATCCGCTTATACATACCGACATCATTTTGCGGGCTAAGGTAAGCTCTCGCATCAAATGATATCGCAGCCTTTACCGACTAGACTGTCCAAGTGTGTCTAGACTGTGACTTTATTTTACAAAGGAGCCGAATGTGTTACCTTCTGTGATCATAGATCCACCATACTGTCAAAATTAAAGTACAAATATCTTTCTTCTCTTTGAATCATTTTTTGAACAACACAATTGTAATAAACGGAATTTTTTGCAATTCAATATATAATAATAATAAATAACAAACCAATGATAGAAACATTTATTCTCAATAAAATGGAACTGAAAACAAGTCTGATACATCGTCTAAGCATAAAGCATGCTTTGAGTAATACAAACCCTAATAAACCAGTCCACTAGTTGCACCTCGAAGTGCCCACCACACCAATGCACTTACCAACTAGATACATTCAAGAAGTCCAGACAATGCCTAAACTTTTCATATGAAACGATCTTGGTGAGCATGTCACTGGATTATCATCCGTACCAATCTTCTTCACCTTAATGCTCTTCTCATTCATTAGGAAATGATACCGCTCGTCGATATGTTTACTTCTCTTATGATGGACTTGATGTTTGGTAAAACATATGGCTCCCAAGTTATCACAAAACACTGTGACATCTCTTATTTCAACCCCAAACACTAAATGTCTCAGTTGTAGACAAAGTCTGAGTCCGAATACCCTTCGACAAGACAAGTTGTATCTCCTCCATAAATGAGACTCACATTGGATGCACCCCTAAGGTACCTAAAAATCCTCTTGACAGCTTGCCAATATTCATTACAAGGTTTTCCCATGAACCTGTTGACAACACTCAGTGCCTGTGCCAAGTTAGGCCGTGTACAGACCATGACATATATCAAGTTGTCTATTGCACTAGCGTAAGGAACTCGAGTCATGTACTCAATCTCTTCTACTAACTTAGGAGCAAAGGCCATTGATTAGTGAAGATCTCATGCACTTGTGTATCTATAGGCTTGGCCTTAACCATGCTAAAATGAGACAAAATTTGCTCGATATAGCTCTGATTCGAGAGAAACAATTTCCTCTTATTTCTATCCCTATAGATTTCCATTCCTAAAATCTTTTGACCCGCACGAAAGGCGTAACGATCTGGGCACTATCTCGGAGAGAGGCTCGATGAAATAGACATGTCTGTGAAGATGCGGACTACCTGCACCTAGACAGAAAGACCCTATGAAGCTTGACTGTTCCCTGGGATTGGGTTTGGGCCTTTCCTGCGCAGCTTAGGTGGAAGGCGAAGAAGGCCTCCTTCCGGGGGGGCCCGAGCCATTAGTGAGATACCACTCTGGAAGAGCTAGAATTCTAACCTTGTGTCAGGACTTACGGGCCAAGGGACAGTCTCAGGTAGACAGTTTCTATGGGGCGTAGGCCTCCCAAGAGGTAACGGAGGCATGCAAAGGTTTCCTCGGGCCGGACGGAGATTGGCCCTCGAGTGCACAGGTAGAAGGGAGCTTGACTGCAAGACCCACCCGTCGAGCAGGGACAAAAGTCGGCCTTAGTGATCCGACGGTGCCGAGCTAATAAAACCTTTGAGTTTCTGAACTTCGCACTTGTCCTCAGCTGTGATGAAAGAACCATCTTTCAGCTAACAATGATATACACAACTGTTATATGGGCTCCTACTGTAACTGATATGTTCCATGTACACATCAAATCTCTTATACCATTTTCTTAGGGACTTCTTGAGACCATAAAGTGATTTCTTCAGCTCGTATAGAAGTTGTTCATTTCCTGGAATCTGGTAACCTTCTACTGTGTCAAATAAATATTATTGTCAAGCTCTCCATAAATGAAAGTTGTCTTGATATCGAACTGCTCAAGTTCAATGTCGTAGTGTGCTACCATTTGGAGCAACATCCTGATGGAGTTATGCTGTACTACCAAAGAGAAGATCTCATCATAGTCTAGTCCCTCCTTTTAACTGAACCCTCTTACAACTAGCTTGACCCTATATTTCACGCTTTCTTCTGAGATTACTTCTTCCTTCTTCTTGAACACCCACTTGGATGTAACAATCTGTCTCCATGCAGGTCGTTGTACTAGATCCCAAGTCTCGTTCTATTTTTAATTATTATACTTTCTTATCCATAATTCTTCATCTTCTTATGAATTTAATTCATTTTTATGTCCCTTAATCACTCAAATGCTTGATTATATAATCATGTCAATTTTTGCATGATTATATAATCAAGCATTTGAGTGATTAAGGGGCATAAAAATGAATTAAATTCATAAGGAGATGGATGATTATGGATATGAAGGTAAAGATTTAAAGGTGATAATCATATTTATCCTATCAATCATATAATACAAATCAAACCACCCCATAGTGTTAGACCCACTATTAAACTTTTAATTACTCACATTACATATTTAATTATAAATAATGTGAAACCATCATTCCTCTAATAATGTTGGGAACCCTTCACAAAATTTAATTTTGATGATATTCTTTTGAAACACACTTAGAATTATTTCTGTTTGTTAGGCCTTAACCTGTTCTATATGTAACAGATCACTATCTTATAAAGTGAATATTATAGAGAATAAGTACATAGACCAGGTTAGGTGATGACTTAGAATGTAATGGATTATATCCTATAGAAGTCATCTAGTTAGTTGTTTTATTTGAAGAACCAGATCAATAGGACCCTACAAGCAAACAGATGATATGATCGATGGCCACTCAATCTGGTTATAAAGAGATCATTCACTGTGATTGCAGCCATGCTTTGGAACATTTTTGGAGCAGATTGATGTTAACCAGATTGACGTTAATCTGTTGGTCAGATCATGCTATATGGAGTGAGCCAGCCTAGGACTAGATCAATCTAGTCATCTGATATACGAATAAAATTGTCTAGATGTACTTAGATGAATCTCACTCAGATTGCCACATCAGCAGATCTCACCGTGACGGAATGTATATCAATTAGAGATCAAGAATGGAAGGAGGATCAATCAACAGCGTGAAGAAGGAAAGAGAATCAATCATTATCTTATTTCTATATATCAAAGGATTCGCTCAACCTTTCACACACGGCAAGAGAAGACTTTATAAGATTCATATCTTTTGATTGGCAAATCATCAGTTATTACAAGCCAATCAAGCCCAACGGTTAGAATTTCAAAATTCTACACCTATAAAAGTTTGGAACTAAGTTCGGAAGAGAACAAATACATGAAGCATATCTGACGATCAAACAAGCTGTTACTCTGCTCACAAATCAACACACTCATCGAAGCATTCATTGAATATATTTCTACATTCCAGATCGAGCTCTAAGTCATTCGTGATCGAAATCACACCACTCGATTTAAGTCTGTCTTATCGAGAAGAAGAAGGAGGATATCTTCGCTAGTTAGTAGTTTTCTAGTGGATTAACGTGAAGGTACTCTGTAGCAGTTGTTACTGCAAGTTGTAAAGGGACACGACCCTTATTCGTTCAGTCTGGTTGTGATTGGAACTTGTTGCTCGTTCTCAGCGAGTATAAAGAAGAGAGTATCCTAGTAGTGGATATCTAATCTGGTTTGGATTGGACCGTGGACGTAGGGGGTTTCCCGAACCACGTAAAAATAACTGTGTTATTTACTTTACGCATCTTTACTTTCAGTTGTTTTATTCACTAACCGGCACATGCATTCAATCTACATTCGTAATCAATCTGTTAATCTACCTCGTTAAGTTTTCTAAAGGTTTTCTAATAAAGAGCACAGACTAAGTCCATCATATTCCGCACAAAACGCTCTGTTGATAACAAGATCACTCTTCCTATTTACTAAGTGTTTATCACGAGAGAGATCTTACTTGGACAGACTATCTATCGATCTGGTCAGTCAAACTTAAGCAATTTCTTCACGGGAGAGTTTGATCTCTCTAAGTAATTAGTCAAGTAAACTGAAAAGTTTGTATTTGGTGATAACATTTAATTTATTTATCAATTAACCACTAATTTTTCTATTACTCACATACACATATTTAATTAAAAAATATTTTGGGATTCATATTCACCCACAATACATTCAAATCATTTCATAAAATTCGTGCTGAACCTAAATATACAAATTTTTCGTGAACGAATCAAGTATTAAATTATATATTAATTAAAAAAAATTAATCAAACCATGATAATTAGTAAAAGATATTTCGAGAATTTATTTATTTATATTCTTAAATACTAAATAATTAATACTTGATGTGAAGTAAAAATATTAATAATTTAGGTCTTGACTTTTTTTCACTTTCGAAATCCAAAGAGATCCATCAAAGGGATTATTCATGGGACCACTTAGCCTTAAAATTCACATCATAAGTCCCTATTTTGTGTAAAATAAACTTTATGTCAAAAATCGAGTAAGTACTAAAATTCATGTATTTTAAACAATGTTTTAAAATTCGTTTTAAAATTAATATAACGTGAAAAGTTAATGTATTTTAAATAATTTAAAATCCACGTCATAAGTCCATGTCAGATAAGTTGTAAAGTCAACTTTATGTCAAAAATTAAATAAGTACTAAAGTTCATGTATTTTAAACAATGTATTAAAATTCGTGTTAAAATTAATAAAATATGAAAATTTCATGTATTTTAAAATCGTAATCCCTATTATTTTTTTTATCAATAGATACAATTAATTTATTTTGCTATATTTATAACAAACTAAAAGTTTTAAATTATGGCATATTCCATTTTTTTTCTTAATAAATATTTATTAAAAAATTTATTTTAAATTAAATTTATTTTATATAAATTATTTTTTATCATATTTAATAAATATTAAACTCTTCTTTAATCAATAAACCCTAGTCAAAAGGATAAATTTTTTAAAAATACATTTTCTAAAAATATGAGAAAATGCATACAAAACAACAACTTCCATATTTTAAGGAATATAATTTTTACAAAAATTATCTTTTAATACTGTTGATCTAAATGATTTAACAATCATAATTTACTTCTAGTTAACTCGTAAGGAATCTTTTTTATTTGATCTCTCTCTCCTATATATATATATATACACACGAGGTAATTAGAAATAAATATTGACCTGATAAATCACTTTGACCAATAATACAAATTAAAAGATAATTTTCGTACATATCTTATTTTAAAATTTGTTGTTTTTTTAATTAGGGTTTATTGATTATGATATAATTTAATTGTATTAATTGATGAAAAAAATATGTGGTTCATATTTTTACTAGTTAACAAATGAGTTAGTGATTTTTAAATATATGAATTTTGCATGTGTTTTTAATGTTAACATGAACTTTAAAATATTACGTAAAATACATGAAACTCGACAATTACTTGATTTTTGATACGAGATCAATTTGATCCAAAATTGAAGCTGACATAGAATTATTACCCAACCTATACATATGTTAATGATTTTTAAATACACGAACATTTGACTGAATTTTAATTTTAATATAAACTGTGAAAGATTATGTCAAATACACAAACTTTGATAAATACTAGATTTTTGACACAAGTTAAATTTTATCAAAATCGAAGTTGATATGTCAGTAGTTAGGATTAGGAAGTTGATTGACCTTAATGAGTTTCCACAACACGGTAATTAATTAATCATGTTCATATCGTACTCTTATTAACAAATATGATGTGGTTGTCATATACCATATGTTTTTACATGTTGAATTTGGTTATTTCACTATGAACAATTCTAGTTATTGATATACAGTTTGTCTTATGTCGCAACCTCTATTAAATTATCAAGTTATTTATTTAAAATGTTTTCGTATATTCAAAATTTTGATTGGTATAAATTCGATTGTCCCTATAATGATAACTAGCATGTTCAACCTTTACAAACAATGCATCTTTTTATTCATAGTGATTCATAATTTTCTACGTATCGTCTCTGGTAGTTGTATCTCTCGATCTCATAGACATTAATCCACCAGCTGTTTTTTGGCTCAAAAATTTTATTCCTTTACATTTGGATATTGAAACAGACATATTGAGTTATGAAAATCAAAATATGTCAAAAATCATGTATTTAAAAATCATTATGTTCATGTCAGATAAATATAATTTCATGCCAGTTTCGATTTTAGATAAAGTTAAACTCGTTTCAAAAATTGAATACTTATGAAAGTTTGTGTATTTTTACATAATATTTCAAAGTTTATATTAAAAGTTCATGGATTTAAATATCATGAACATATGTCCACGTTGGATAATTATTGTCATGTTAACTTTAATTATGGATAAAATGAAACTCATGATAAAAATTAAGTAATTATCAAAATTCATATATTTACATAATATTTTAAAATTTAAAATCATTGCTGTATTTTCTTTTGCAATATTTTCGTCTTATATTTTTGTTTCAAGAGAAAGATATAGATTCCTTCGTATATATATATAATTATTGATCTGTATGACCCTAGAGTTTTTCATGGCCACATGATTGTATATATTGTGATTGATTAAACAATTTTCTTTTTGTGTAAATATAATTATTTCTATATATTGCTAGCTATTTATTAGTACAAATAAGACAATTGGCAAGTTATGACATGCATTACGTACCAACTTATAATTTTTATTTACATGTTGAAAGACAACCTAAATTCATTAAATAGTAATATTTTTATCTAACAAATTCATTAAATAGCTGGCACACATTATATATTTATTACTTATTGATCGATCGCCGATTTTCGAGGTGAGATTTACACTATGGTTAGGAAACAAATGACAGGATTTACGTGGTTCGACTTTTAATGAAGTCTACGTCCACGGGGAGGAGAGCTCTTTTATTATGAACTTGTTGAGGGCTGAAATATAGATTACAGAGTGAATGTGTGTATCCCCCTAATCTAG
>JAPKLX010000316.1:11090-72647 GCA_026898415.1 Leonotis leonurus | reverse complement strand
AGCGGGAATTGTGCCAAATACCCCAGATAGTCAAATACATGCAAATCCAAATGACAGAACCATTCATAGGATACCACTCAGGGATGAGCCAGGGCTCGAAGAAAGCTCTGATTCCACATACAAGCCTACTTCTGATCGAATTAGCGAAAAATCTTCACGGACTTTGGAGGTATAATCATATACCAAAATTAGTAAACCTAATCAATTAGAGTAAATGCCTATAAACGCATAATCGTAATTGCAATGCGCAGACCCTTTCATCACAACAGGCCCAACTGGAGAAACAGCGTATCCAAATGGAAATGTTGATGAAGGAGCTGGAAGACCTTAGGAAGGAACGAGCATTGGCCGAATCAAGTAAGCAGAGTGTGCATGTTACATCATACGCCGAGGAAAGTCCTAAACTTCATGCGAAGGAGAGAGATAGACCTAAGTCTGTCTATTAGATGGGAAGCCCCTTTTCGGAGGACATTTAGAAAGATCCTCTGCAGAGCAACTTTCGACCAGTGACTCTGGAATATAAAGGAAATAGTGACCCGGAAGAACATTTGATGAGATTCGACAACATCGCTCTCCTGCATCAATATTCAGAAGGAGTGAAGTGTAGAGTTTTCCTCACTACACTGGCGGGCCCAGCTCAACAATGGTTTAGGCAATTACCAGCCAATTCCATTTTCTATTTTGATGATCTAAGAAAATTTTTTATGTACCAATTCGCAAGCGCAAAAAGAACCACTAGAGGATCATTGCATTTGGCAACCATAAAGCAACTCCCACATGAATCTTTGAGAGAGTATCTGATTAGGTTCAATCCAGCGGTGCTAGAAACTCCTGACATACACCCTTCCATTAAAATTCATGCATTTTTTGAGGGAATGAGAAGTGGTTCTTTTTTCGATTCATTGGTAAAGAAACCACCCAAAGATTTTGAGGATTTATTGTCACGAACGGAGAAATACATTCATCTTGAAGACGCTCAAATCTTTCGGAAGGCAGATCCCGTGAATCCCAAAAAGGATAAGAAGATTGAGGAGAAGCAGAAAATTGTCGACCGGGGCAGAAGGCTGGATCAGGAAGTGTAGCTCTGATTTCTGAAGACCGTTAGAATGGCCGGAGCGAGTCGAAAGAACCTATACCCCTTTGACAAGGGATCCGACAGATTTATTGGAAATAGTAGTAAAGAAGCCCGGAGTATTTTTTCCACCCTGGTCAAAAGATCCACCGAGGCACCCAGAATCCGATAAATTCTGCAAATTTCATAATGATTACGGTCATACCACCAATGATTGCCGTAACCTCAAGGCGGCGATCGAGAAGTTGATTAAGGAGGGACATCCAATGATTTTAAAAGAAGAAGAGATGACTATAGAGGAAAAGCGCCAGAGCAACCACCTCCTCTGCCCGAACATACCACCAAAAGAGAAACCATTAACATGATTTATGGTGGTCCCACAACTGGTGACTCAAACAGATCACGCAAGTATTATGCCTGGGGAGGAAGTTTGGTTAAAGGGGGAGAAATAATGGCCACTCAGAAGCAGGTGTATGGTCCGGATATCTCTTTCGGGTCTGAGGATGTCAGACCCCTTGTCAGACCTAACGACGACGCTCTGGTAATCACGGCGGAAATTGATGGTTTCGATGTAAAGAGGGTGTTCGTCGATACAGGGAGTGCTGTTAATGTTATGTTTGTAGAATGTTTTAATCAATTACATGTGGAAAAAGAAATAAAACCCGTGCTGACGGCTCTGCATGGATTCCCTGGGGAGATGGTCATGCCGTTAGGATCAGTTACTCTGATGCTTACGCTTGGTGAGGGGGGTGTAAGGATGGCAAGACCTGTCAATTTTTTAATCGTGGATACTTCGTCAGCTTATAATGCAATTATAGGGCGTCCTGCTCTTAACGCTTTTCAAGCGGTCGTCTCAACTTTCCACATGAAGATGAAGTTCCCGGTGGGGGGTTTGGTATGCCAAGTTGTTGGTTGCCAAGACATGTCTAGAAAATGCTACCTCCAGTCAGTCAAGGAGGGGGAAGCTAAAAGAAAAGCTACGCCACCCGGCGAGGGCTGTTATAGAGGCGAGGGTCGGGGAGATAAAAAGAAAAAGAAAGAAGAAATATCAAATGAAGCTTCATCTGCCCAAATGGTACCAGTGGAAGAGCTAATGACCGTAGAACTTTATCCACATTTGGAGGGTTTTTCCACCCATATTGGGTTCCTTAATGACAGAGGCAGAGAACGAAGCAGTGGTGAAGTGTCTGAGGAAAAATGCAGATATTTTCGCATTTAAATCGTTAGACCTCACCGGAGTGGACGAGAAAATAGCCTTGCATTGTTTAAATGTGGATCCCTCTATAAAGCCAGTAAAACAAAAGCTCAGGCAGTTCGGTCCAGAAAAGGACGAGGCTATCAGGGAAGAAGTGAAAAGATTGTTGGAAGCTGGGCATATATGCCAAGTGCAGTTCCCCATCTAGTTATCTAATGCAGTAATGGTTAAAAAGAGTAACGGGAAATGGAGGATGTGCAATGACTTTAGGGACTTGAATAAGGCATGCCCAAAGGATCATTATCCTCTTCCCAGGATCGACCAGCTTGTGGACTCGACCTCTGGGTGTCAGCTTTTGTCAATGATGGATGTGTATCAGGGATATTATCAAATCAAAATGAATCCCAGCGATGTACCCAAATGTGCTTTTGGGGTCTGCGCTGGAGTGTTTGGATATACTAGCATGCCTTTCGGCCTAAAAATGCTGGAGCCACGTACCAAATGATGATGGATATGGTCTTCCAAAACTAGATCGGCAGAAATATGCAGGTTTACGTGGACGACATGTTGGTAAAAAGTATAGAAGAGAAGACGCATGAATCAGATTTAGAAGAGGTCTTCTCGATGGCAAGGAAATACGGTCTGAAACTTAATCCTGCAAAATGCGCATTTGGGGTGAAGTCAGGAAAATTTTTGGGGTACGTAGTCACCCCCAACGGAATTGAGGTCAATCAAGCTAAAGTGCAAGCAATTTTGGATATGACAGCTCCCAGGACCATGAAAGAGATTCAAAGGTTGAACGGGAGAATTGCGGCTTTGGGTAGATTCGTTGCCAAATCTACAGACCGAAGCATTCCCTTCTTCAAGGTTCTACGCAAAGGAAAGGGATTCCAATGGTCCGAAGAATGTCAAAGGGCTTTTGAGGAACTAAAATCACATTTAATCAAACTGCCACTGCTCACAAAGCCAGAACCAGGAGAGGAACTCTTTCTTTATTTTGCCGTAGGGGAGGCCTCGGTTAGTTCAGTTCTGCTGAGGGAGAGCGAGGGTCAGCAGAAGCCCATTTACTATGTGAGTAAGATGATACAGGGGCCTGAACTGAGATACTCAGACACAGAAAAAGCGGCTCTGGCCGTCATGGTGGCCGCAAGAAGGCTTAGGCCATATTTCTTATCGCATCGTGTGATTGTGAGGACTAACCTCCCATTTAGACAAATCCTAGGGAGACCTGATTTGTCGGGGAGAATGGTTAAATGGGCCGTAGAACTTAGCGAATATGACATGGAGTTCGAGGGAAGAACAGCGATCAAGGCGCAAGCTTTAGCCGATTTTATCCAGGAAACCACCAGAGCCGAGGAAGAGGAGGACTGGTCGGTGTACGTCGACGGTTCGGTGACCAAAGAAGGAGTCGGAGTCGGTATATTCATTATAACTCCGGGAAAGGAACAATTACGTTTTGCTATAAAGTTGCAGTTTAAGGTAACTAATAATGAAGCAGAGTATGAGGCTTTGGTTAGAGCTGTAAGGATTCTAAAGGAGTTGTCAGCGCAGCAAGTAATAGCTTACTCGGATTCTTAGTTGGTGGCCCAGCAAATCAGAGGCGCGTACGAGCGGAAAGAGGAAAGAATGATATGGTACGGGAATCAGATTGAGGGGTTGTTAAAACACTTTGTAAAATTTGAAATTCGACAGATACCTAGAGAAGAGAACACGGAGGCAGACCGTTTGGCTCGAATAGCCAGTACGACAGACCATGTTTGGAATGGAGAAATAATCTTACTCTCAGCCGAGCAGAGGACTTTAGCTCTGGAAATGTCCGCAGTAACGAACGAAGTAGACTGGTGGATACCGATTGTAAGGTACTTACGTTTTGGCGAGAGGTCGGATACTAAGGACATCCCAGGAAAGGCAGCTTTGGCACGCTTTTGTTTGATTGGGGATTATCTTTATAAAAGATCGTTTACACACCCATTACTTAGGTGCGTGTCTGATCAAGAAGGAGAGTATATATTGAGGGAGATTCATGAAGGGTGCGCGGGAAGCCATACTGGATATAAAGATTTAATCCGAAAAGCTCTAAGAGCTGGTTTCTTCTGGCCAACACTGGAAGCAGATGCTAAAGAAAGGGTGAAGAAATGCGAAAATTGTCAGAAGCACGGAAGACTCATTCACGTACCAGCAGAAGAGCTTGGGAGTATGATTTCCCCTTGCCCGTTTGATAAATGGGGAATCGATATAGTGGGGAAGTTTTCAGTAGCTTCAGGAGGAAGAGTTTTCTTAATTGTGGCTGTGGACTATTTCACAAAATGGGTGGAAGCGGAAGCAGTAGCTAAAATAGATGAAAAAGCAGTACAACGTTTCATTTGGAAGAACATCTGCTGTCGGTTTGGTATTCCAAGGATCTTAATCTCCGACAATGGAGCCCAATTTACGGGTTCCATGATAAAAAGTTGGTGCGAGGAGATGAAGATAGAGCAAAGATTCGTGTCTGTCGCACACCCTCGGGCCAATGGCCAAGTAGAGGTGACGAACAGAACCCTTCTTGAAGGAATCAAAACCAGGTTAGAAGGAGCAAGAGGCAAATGGGTTGAGGAATTGGACTCTGTCCTTTGGTCATATCGGACCAGTCCCAGGACGGCCACGGGTGAGGCTCCGTTTAATCTAGTGTATGGCACGGCTGCTGTGGTCCCAGCCGAGGTGGGAATGGATGCTCCTAGAATTATGAATTATCAAGAGCTAGAGAATCAAGGGAAGATAAGAGAAGAATTAGATCTAATCGAAGAGCGAAGAAGCAGAGCTCGTCTTAGGACGGATCTCTATAAAAAACAGATTGAAAAGATTTACAACAAAAAGGTGTGCAAGAGGAAGTTTGCAAAAGGCGATCTAGTTTTAAGAAGGGCAGATGCTTTGAAGCCCTTTGGCAAGCTAGAGCAAAATTGGGAAGGACCTTTTGTGGTAAAGGAGGTTCTAAAGGGAGGAGCTTATCAACTGATGACTCATGAGGGGAAAGAATTACCCAGGCCTTGGAATATATCTTCTTTAAAAAGGTTTTATGTTTAATAGAAGAGGATAGGGCGAAAGCTAAGGCATTTTGTTGAACCTTTTGATAAGGCTGTTTTTGAGGATGTAGAAGGAAGCGTAGAATGTCTCATCTTAAAGACAAACTTCCAAGGGATATCATCCCTCATTTTGAATTTATATCTATTATTGAACTACGTTTGTAATTGTCACTCATATTCCAGGTAGCAGAAGAACTAAATTATAAATATATTATGGCAGGAAGCAAAACGGAAAAAGCCATTACACAGATAAAATATATAGGCATAAGATCCAAGCATCCAACCAGACAGAAAAAGTAAATTAGTTTTTTACACATTAAAAACAAAATAAAAATTGTCAAGATAAGATAATTGTTCATAAAACAGAAACCTTCAATCCTGGGCACGGCCTCTTCCCCCGCTTCCCAAGCCAGAGGCTTCAGCGTTGCCTCGGATAATGCGCCGGCTCTAAAAAAGGGGACAACAAAATAGAAAGAGGTGGGGGAAAGTTATTATTCGAATCCATTACACATATATATATATATATTAGGCACGAAGGTAAATATGGAATAACTAAGATGAAAGAGTTAGGAACTTACGCCACTGAGCAAAGTTCCCAACCGGGCGATGTCGTCAGGGTTATCAGGTAGCACCTGCAGGAAAGGGCGGCCGTAGTAGTTCTCATCGCTGCTATAAGAGCCAGGAGCGGTGATGAACTCTTCCGCACCCCTCTTCAGGGATGTCAGAAACCACTGATGATCATCCCCGTGTGAGCGGTTGACCTCCAGCCCTGGAAAGTGATCCAGGATTTGGGTGAGCACCTTTCCCCCATCAACTTCTCGCCAGCGGGTAGCTAAGCCTAACTGCTCGCAGGTTTCTAGTATGGCCTCAACAACCTAGTTGGCCAAATACTCAGAAATCCGCTCACGAAAGGCTTGTGAGTGGATATACGCCTCGGGGAGATCGACGACGAGGCGATGGAGTAGATTTTGGCCGGCCAGGCAAAGGAGTATGTTGTCGCGGCAGAGTCGAGCCCCCTTTTTCTCTCCGCGAGAAAAGGCTCGCCTGCTTTGAAAAACCCTTTCGGAGGCCATACCCTGGTCAAAAGCATCAGCAACAACTGTGTTCAGGGCATGCGCGTGTTTCTGATGTTCAGTTTCCAGATCCCTCTCAAGGTTTCGGATGACAATAGCTTGATCTTTCAAGTGACGCTCTGACGCTTTTAGCAGTTTCTCATATTGTTCAACCTGTCCCTCCAGCGCAATTATATCCGCCCTTCGTAGTTCGAGCTCCCTATCGCGCTCGTTTTCAAGGATCATGGTTAATAGAAGTTTATTACGAGCCATACGCTTCAGGATTTCGAATGGAGAAGACATTTTTGAGATATAAGATTGAGAATGGAGAAAATGGAAAGATGGGGAGTATAAAAAGGCGGGGGGCTAATTTAAGACGGTAAGTGGAGGAGGAGGACAAGGATGAAATAACGTTTGCATTTAATGCAGAAAGTTAAGGAACACAGTTGACAAGACATAGTATGGTAAAAAGCTGACCAAATTGCATCAGAAGTGGAACAAATTTGGGGGATAAGATTCTAACATTCAATGTAAGGCACAATCGTAAGAAAAAGTTAAAAGCAACACAGAGATTATGTTCCCAATAAAATGACAAGACAATGCTTAATATGGCAAAAAATAAATAAAATCTGACGAAGCGTATAAAAACAGTCAACATATCTCGGAAATCACATCGAATGTTACAATTATTTCGGATCAAGATTTGTGGAAGGAAGATCCGTCATTTCATCAAGACAAGGATCTTTGGTAGGGGAGGAAACAGCAGGATTGACCGGGGGGCTGCTTGTGGTCGGTTCTGAAGGAAGAAACTTTGGTATCGTGTCAGCGGAACCAGCGGGCTTTGAGGATGCTCCAGAGGCCGACTCCAGAGGCAAAGGAGGGTCAGAGGCCTCAACTCTTGATCCAGAAAGGTCAGAAGGCTTCTTGGTTGCAGACTCCAAGGGCTGGGAGATTTCAGAGGCATCAGTTACCTTGTCAGAAGAATTCTGCAAGGATTAACACATGCAAGAGTTTAGAGAAATCGTGAGAAAAAACTGACAAGAAGTGATTGATATATGTACCGCTTTCAATAGGGAGGCTAGCTTGACCAACTTCCGTTGGTCGCGAGGCACTGTAGGATAGACAATATCGCCCCAGCCAACACCTTCTGACTCAGAGGCGGGTATTATCTTAAGAAATTCCTCCGAAGCTTGTTTCAAGCTCTCCAACCACCACGGGAAGTCTTCGCCGTGCTCAGGGTTGATCTCCAAAGTTGGAGTCTCGGCAATCAATCTCTCAACGACTTTTCCAACATCCACCTCTTCCGCTCGGTCGGACACCCCGAGCTGGTCACAAATCTCGGCTATGGATCGGTTGGTCCAAGGTGACAGAGGCACCAACATCCTCTCACGAAATTGGTGCGAGTGTAGAAACGCCTCGGGAAGATTTTTGACCAAATTGTCAAACAAGCGCTGGCCCGATGGGCTTAGCAGAACCTGGGAGTGGCAGAGCTTGGCACCTTTTTTCTCTCCCATCTCGCACCCTCTGCGAAGAGACTCGGCGGAGGCGGAGCTCAGGTTCTGCAAGTATGTGCTGTGATCATGGGCGGCTTTCTTATGAAGCTATTCAATTTGGGTCATCTTCTCACCAATCCGCTCATCGAATCTCATTTGCATCTGAGCCATCTTCTCAACCAGTTCTTGCTTATCAACTATCAGTATATCCCTCTGCTTTTCAACTTCTTCACGAAGCTTTGACAGCTCTTGAAGGCATTTTTGGAGGGTTTCGCAACTGTCAATTTTTGCGCGCCACATTTCCTTCTCTTTCCTGACCTCTTGCAACTCGGACCGGATCTTCTCGTGATACATTGCCCAGCTCGTAAGGGTAGTGCGGCAAGCACGGGCCTATCGGGAAGATGAGAGCGCATTACTCACAAAACAAGAAACAAAACTTAACGCAAGAGTTGATAAGATGAGGGACGTGTACCGCTAGCTCATAGCTTGCAGCCCTTTTATCCAACTCTTGGCTGGAAAGGTTCAGAGTGAAGGCCCAATCCTCTTACCTGGGACAGCTATTCAAGAAATTAGCGGCCTCACTTCCTTCATTTTCAAACAAGAGCCTCTAAAGCTCGCCGTCGGTTTAGCATTCGAGGTAGCCGGGGAAGGATAGGGTATGTTAAGGATCCGAGAGGCGTTCCCAACCCGAACCTTATCCACCTCGAAGGGTGTCTCTAGAATCTTGACACTGTCGCCCTGGGGGGAGATCGGGGAAGGGGATGAACCGCGTGATGTTGGGACCCTAACTGGTCCGGACGGGCACGCAGCTGTGCCCCTCATGAGTTTACCTCGTGATTTTTTGAGCGATGGACCCTCTGCAGGGCCAACTTCGGAGTGTGTTCGCTTGGGAGAAGGCCTAGGGCTGGAAATAGCACTAGTAGGAGTGGTGTGGAGGGTATTTCTGAAACTTCCCGTAGGTCTGCAGCGAACTTTGCAGAGATTGTCTCTAAAAAAAAAAAAAAAAAGAAAAAAGCTAGAGATTCAATATTTCTTGTTCGAAAAATAACATCTAAATTATTAGCAAGAAGAGGAGGAAATGGCAAACCTTCACCAGGAAAGGCCTCTGACGAAGGCCGACTCGAATTCGCAGGAGAGATTGTTTTAGATGCACCCAGAGCAAGAGAGGATTTAGAGGTTACAATTGCCGTTTGGACAGAGGCAGGCGCCGGGGATGTACGTTCAGGGGAAAATGGGACCGCCTGACTACCTCCAGACCCGCTGGCACCGGAAGAAATGTCAGCAACTTTCCGAGCACGACGCTCGGCCAAAAAACGAGCTGTCTCAGCAGCGGCGATCTCGTTTATCCTGGACGCCCAAGACATACTTGCAGATAAGCATGAAAACCATATTTAAGGGGTCAATGACAAAGATGAGCCTGCATAATGAAACTCGGGGAATCTATTAAGCTAAGGGATATACCCATTGAGGGCCGCCACGGCCGACCAGGAGAAAGGTCAAAGAACGATATGACCTCAGGGTCCTCCGTAAAATGTGCGATGAGAGAATGGCGGTAAGAAGTACCAATGATTTTGTCCAGTTGGGAGGCTACCTCTTTAGGAAGACCGGTACCACCCGAACGGATTACTTGTTTTTTGAGATCAATTATGAGGGGAAATTGGGGAAAACCCCACCCAGAAGCAGGAGGAGTAACTAAGTAATATTCGGTATACCAGAATTTGTCGACACTTTGGTACTTTCCGTAAAGTTCAAAATGTGTCGCGGGCGAAAAGTATAGGAAGGGAATGCTCTTAACTACTCGATGAAGAAGGAAGAGGAGTTCAGAGGTATTCTAAAAATCGTACATGGAAAGAAAAACATGGAAGAAAACAGCTTTGCGTATAGACATTGGGTTCAGTTGATTGAAGGGGATACCGTAACGAGTGAAAATATCACAGAAGAAATCGGGAATAGGGAGTCGAAGTCTGGCTTCGAACTGTTTTCGCCAGATGACGGTCGAAGGGGGAGTTATGTTAGTAGGGCGCTCATTTTTACTAGGAAGGCGAACACGAAATCCAGAGGTTGGCCCTAGGAGGCGATTTAGAGAGCGAAGAGTACTCTCAGTTGCAGAAGAAGGAGGAAATTGATCAAGGTTGGGGGTAGGCATTACTAAAAGATAGTAAAGAGATAGTACCTAAAACTGTAGGAGAGGGAAAATCGTAAAAACTCGAGACGAAGGAATTTGTCTTCAATCGAAAGAAGCTATGGAAGACTCAGCCAGATCGAAGAAAATTTTATGATAAGGAAGGAAGACAAATGGAAAAGAAGGGGTTTATAGGTTAAGAAAAGCGGGGGAAAAATAGAAGTTCGAGGTTCAGCTAATGAACGGTTCGATGCTTTACACGTGTAGCGATCTAAAGGTGGAATTATGGCGACGATTAGCTATCCCATGGCGTGTCAGAAAAGCAAACTTACACCAGGAATAGTAAAGGACGCTCAAATCGATAAAGTTTCACTGTGGACGGCTAAGCAAGGTAATCAATTACAAATGCGCCATTTTTAAAAAAAAAAAAACAGAAAAAAACAGGAAGATCAGAGCTGGACAAGGAACGATTTCTTTTTAAAAGAATTCTATATCTCAAAGCTTTTGTTTTTGAGATTTTTTGGGGGGAGAAGCTGATAGGGATAATATCAGCATGATCCTAAATAGACTTTACTAACTGTTAAAATAATTTAGGATGAAGAATATTCGAATATATCACACACTTTTAATGACATTTTAGAAGGTTCCAAAACAGAGCTTAACCGCTCTGGAGTCGCAGACCCTATAAAGGGGTTTGGAATCTAAAATGGTTTTGAATGGAGGATGGCACCTCTGGAGTATCAGACCCAATGAGGGGGTCTGGAATGAACAGGTTCTGAATAGGTTCTGGTCAATGGAATGTAGCAATGGGATTATACTCTCTGTCTTATTAGCTCTTATGTATTACGAAGGTCTGATCAGAACAACGGGAGACGGTAGGTTCCGGAGGTCTGATGATAACACTGAAGTCATGAGATTTTAGCTACCCGACATGCTGCAGGATTTCTCTGACAATTATAGGATTCTTTACACTTTATTTACAGATGGTTTGTCAGTGAGGAAGGACCACTGGACACGTGGCTCTCCCCTATTGGAGAGGTTTTCTGATTCTTTTTGAGGTTGTTATCAAGATGGAATTACTCATTTATCCTCATCTTTTACGTCCTATAAATACATACGATTCAGTTTCTTTGAAACCAACCCTAACATATTCCTACATCCGTTTTCATTCTCTTCCATAGACAATTCCTTCTCGCACTATTCAATAATCTGACTTGAGCGTCGGAGCTCCTTCCCAGAGGAACTCCAAACCTTCCTCCGGATTTTTCTGTTTCAGGTTCGTTATTTGAAGGTCCTGCTTGGTTCATTACTACGGCAGCATTCGTCGTCTAAGGTATAATCTCCAAATCATTTTTGGGATCCTTTTCGATATTCTTTCTTTTACATTTTTGTTGAGAGCAATTCTACGCTTAACAACTGGCGCCGTCTGTGGGAAATGGTTGTACCGGCGAGTGGATGCGAATTCCCCCTCGCCGACGTTCTGTTCTTTTTTTTTTATTTTAACCTTAAAACGAGAAGAACTATGAATTTCTGGAGAGGATGTTATCCGACGGAAAAATCACGAAGTGATGAAATCGTGGTGATGAAGCCCAGAAAGTAAGTAGTTATGGCGATGAAGCCGTATAGTGTAAAATCGTGGCGATGAAGCCGTACAGTGTAAAATCGTGGCGATGAAGCCCGAAAGACAAACAATCGCGGCGATGAAGCCCAAAAAATTAATAATCGAGGCGATGAAGCCATAAGATATATATATTCGAGTCAGTGAAGCCCAGAGCATAAATAGTTAAGGCGAAGAAGCCAAGGTAAGTTGCATTGAGGCAGTAAAACCATGAAACTAGATATCAAAGCAATGAGGCTAAAAATAATAATAAATAATAATATATAAAATACAAACAAATGATTCTCATGGGGAGATAGGTTGTAATAGAGAATGAAAACGGAAGGCCAGAAGGAGTGTTTGCAGTAATTTTGGTTCGAAAAATATAAGGTCTCGAAATCTCTGACCTGTCAAAAGTAAAGCAGAGCGCTAGATTTATAAGTTTGAGAGACCAGAAACTTTGCTTCGAAACATTGTCTTATTAGCTTGAAATGTCTTGTAACAGAGTAAGAAGAGAAGGTCAAATGTCAGACCCTACAAAGGAGATGGATCACGGGGATGATCTGGAGGCAAACCCTCCACCTTATCCACCTGTGATGTCTGACGCATTAGCGGCTCAGGTTGCTTCAATGGTGAGGCAGACCTTGATACAAGCGGGAATTGTGCCAAATACCCCAGATAGTCAAATACATGCAAATCAAAATGACAGAACCATTCATAGGATACCACTCAGGGATGAGCCAGGGCTCGAAGAAAGCTCTGATTCCACATACAAGCCTACTTCTGATCGAATTAGCGAAAAATCTTCACGGACTTTGGAGGTATAATCATATACCAAAATTAGTAAACCTAATCAATTAGAGTAAATGCCTATAAACGCATAATCGTAATTGCAATGCGCAGACCCTTTCATCACAACAGGCCCAACTGGAGAAACAGCGTATCCAAATGGAAATGTTGATGAAGGAGCTGGAAGACCTTAGGAAGGAACGGGCATTGGCCGAATCAAGTAAGCAGAGTGTGCATGTTACATCATACGCCGAGGAAAGTCCTAAACTTCATGCGAAGGAGAGAGATAGACCCAAGTCTGTCTATTAGATGGGAAGCCCCTTTTCGGAGGACATTCAGAAAGATCCTCTGCAGAGCAACTTTCGACCAGTGACTCTGGAATATAAAGGAAATAGTGACCCGGAAGAACATTTGATGAGATTCGACAACATCGCTCTCCTGCATCAATATTCAGAAGGAGTGAAGTGTAGAGTTTTCCTCACTACACTGGCGGGCCCAGCTCAACAATGGTTTAGGCAATTACCAGCCAATTCCATTTTCTATTTTGATGATCTAAGAAAATTTTTTATGCACCAATTCGCAAGCGCAAAAAGAACCACTAGAGGATCATTGCATTTGACAACCATAAAGTAACTCCCACATGAATCTTTGAGAGAGTATCTGATTAGGTTCAATCCAGCGGTGCTAGAAACTCCTGACATACACCCTTCCATTAAAATTCATGCATTTTTGGAGGGAATGAGAAGTGGTTCTTTTTTCGATTCATTGGTAAAGAAACCACCCAAAGATTTTGAGGATTTATTGTCACGAACGGAGAAATACATTCATCTTGAAGACGCTCAAATCTTTCGGAAGGCAGATCCCGTGAATCCCAAATGGTTTTGAATGGAGGATGGCACCTCTGGAGTATCAGACCCAATGAGGGGGTCTGGAATGAACAGGTTCTGAATAGGTTCTGGTCAATGGAATGTAGCAATGGGATTATACTCTCTGTCTTATTAGCTCTTATGTATTACGAAGGTCTGATCAGAACAACGGGAGACGGTAGGTTCCGGAGGTCTGATGATAACACTGAAGTCATGAGATTTTAGCTACCCGACATGTTGCAGGATTTCTCTGACAATTATAGGATTCTTTACACTTTATTTACAGATGGTTTGTCAGTGAGGAAGGACCACTGGACACGTGGCTCTCCCCTATTGGAGAGGTTTTCTGATTCTTTTTGAGGTTGTTATCAAGATGGAATTACTCATTTATCCTCATCTTTTACGTCTTATAAATACATACGATTCAGTTTCTTTGAAACCAACCCTAACATATTCCTACATCCATTTTAATTCTCTTCCATAGACAATTCCTTCTCGCACTATTCAATAATCTGACTTGAGCGTCGGAGCTCCTTCCCGGAGGAACTCCAAACCTTCCTCCGGATTTTTCTGTTTCAGGTTCGTTATTTGAAGGTCCTGCTTGGTTCATTACTACGGCAGCATTCGTCGTCTAAGGTATAATCTCCAAATCAGTTTTGGGATCCTTTTCGATATACTTTCTTTTACATTTTTGTTGAGAGCAATTCTACGCTTAACACGACATACAACCAAAATTTCAAAATTTTCTAGCTTTTTTGTCT
Organism: Leonotis leonurus; assembly: GCA_026898415.1. Classification (NCBI taxonomy): domain Eukaryota; kingdom Viridiplantae; phylum Streptophyta; class Magnoliopsida; order Lamiales; family Lamiaceae; genus Leonotis; species Leonotis leonurus. Next base: position 58,641 of record JAPKLX010000316.1, on the reverse strand, counting down.
CGCACGCACACTCTCTCTCACAATTAATCTCTCTTTTTTCTCTTTTTTCTTTTCAGCAAACGGCCCTATTAAATAAGGGTGTAGTAATCACATTTGTATTTGATTCTCAATATTTTTCCCCTTTTCAAAAAGGATTTTTATTTTGTCAGCTTTGACGCTTTTCCTTCCACTTACATATTAATTAATCAAACTAAAAAAAAAATATTGTAGTCGTCTAAGGTATTTTACATATGATTTTTAAAGAGTTGGTATTTTTTGTTTATATATTATAAAGTTGATTTTTTCATAAATAATTTTTATAGTAGTATCTGAAATTTTATTAGATTTTGAAATACACATCGTTAAAATTGAAAAATAAAAAGTTCATAAATATTGTGATTGTAAACCTCATGTTTTGTTTTATCTATTTTATGTAATAAAAATAATAAAATAGAGATTTTTTTAAAAAAAAATTGAGAATCGATGATTACAATGCTTGAAGATTACAAACGAAGTAATAAAATAAGTCGAGTTGAGGAAGACCTCTTTCCGCAAGATGAGATACACCCCGACTAGTGCTCACTGTCCGGCGTATCGTCCCCAAAGATAAAACAACTCCGTCCTTTAAAGTAGTAGCACCACAAACTCTAAAAGCTCTGACGAACTTGATGAGAGAGAGAACTGAGCAAACTAAATGCAACTCTAAAACTGAAATGAGACAATGAATTGAAAGGAGAGAAGAGAGCAAATGCTTTGTTGTGTTTGAAACAAGCTCTCAACTCCTTTTATAGCACCAATGGGGAATTCAAAGGTCACACCTTCATAAATGGTCATAACCAACATGACAATTCAAACGTCTTCTCACTGCAGTTTTAGCATATGAAAAGCCTCCACCATGATCACATGTAAATGCATGCATGACTTTGTGCATGGATTTGTCATATGTGCTTTCAAATTTGGGCTATATATAAATATGTCATTTATCCAAAGTCCAAACCACCTTTAGCATATCATTTTTCACTCACCAAATAAAATTTAATTTTGAGAAAAATGCTATAATTATCTACTCGAAGAGTAAATAATTCTTATCCATTTAATTCTCAAAGAATTAAATATACGACCACCAAATTAATTAAGAAACCTACAAATTTAAAATGAATTTTCTAACAATCCCCCATGTGAGTGGAAATGCATATACATGAATGTAGACACAAGCTCACACTAGTACAAATTTAGTAATACACTACAGTCCATACACTACGGTTTTATCATTGAGCGTAGTGTATGTGCGTTTTTTTGGTAAAGACTACGCTTTAAAAAATAAAGCGTAGTGTATGTCAGTCATAGACTACGGTTTCTAAAAACCGTAGTGTATGTGCGTGTTTTTTTAGTACATATACTACGGTTTTTTAAAAACCGTAGTGTATGTGCGTGTCTTTTTAGTACATAGACTACGGTTTTTAAAAACCGTAGTGTATACGCGTGTAGTTTTAGTGCATAGACTACGGTTTTTAAAAACTGTAGTGTATGTGCGTGTAGTTTTAGTACATAGACTACAGTTTTTAAAAACCGTAGTGTATGTGTGTTTGATTTTATTACAGCAACCCTTTTATCCCCAAAACCGTAGGCGTGCTTGGCCAAGACGAAAACCCAATTATTCAATGTAGGGTGGCACGCTGGTTGAGTTTTTTCTCGCTCTAAAATTCACTCTCGAATTTTAGGAGTCTCCAGCGTTTCACAGCCATCTTTAACACCTCTCTAAAGCCTAATCCTCTGTATATCATCGTTATTTTGCTAAATATCATCACAAAATAATCCTCCCCAAGTCTCTGCGATTCCATCAACACATTAAATTGAAGATTTGAGCTTGGGTTGGGGAACCCTAGTTTCCGCCGCCACCCTCTGGGTGAGCCGCCGGCGTCATAGGCAGTGGAGTTCACTTGAATACTACTCATTATCCATTAATCGAGCTCCCTACAGCCATTATCTGACCTTCGCATCCCCCGCTGAACAACAATTAGACGGGCGATTCATTTTGCGATTGAAACAAATCGCGGCTGCTGCAACCAGTTCTGAACACTTAATCCATTCGCGTCAGCTGTGTCTGGGTGTTCCAAATCGTGACTCTAATCGCGACTACTGCTCCAGACGATTCAAATCGCGACTGCTACAGGCGGGCTTCGGTGATTCAAATCGCCATTGCTGCTCCAAGCGATTCAAATCGCGACTGCTGCTTCAGGCGCTCCCAATCCTGTAACTTCGATTCTCCATTCTGGGATGTGGATTCCTCACTGGGAGATTCAAATCTGATTTTTTCTCTGGGAGGCGACCAACTCGAGCGACTGAAACACGTCGTTCTACCCCTCCTTTGGAAGAATCCTCAAACATTTTTTTAGGGAGTTTGCATCTGATGTTCACTGTGTATTTATTTCCGACATTTTCTGGACATCTGATTTACATCTCTGCTGCTGTATTTGATTATCGATCTTCAGACCTCTGCTCTTTCTTTGAAATACCGATTGCTGTGTTTGAACTCGTTGTTTGATTTATACTCTGAGCTAAATTGATTGCTGGAAAATCTGAGCTTTAATCGTGCATATTGCTCTGTATTGATCTAAATTGATTGCTCTGTATTGAGCTTCATCTATTCTATATCTGTTCTTGAGCTATAACACTTGTCAAAATCTGCATATTGCTGGTGAATATTTGTGGAAAATAAGAGCTTTGAACACTCTGTATTTGGAAAATCTGATCTTTGAACACTCTGTATTTGCTGAGCTTTATCTGTATTTGGAAAATCTTATCTTGATCACTTTGTATTTGCTGAGATTTGATTATCTCTAAAGCTCTGCGAATTGGGTTGCTGTGGACCTATACTGTTCGAAATTCATAGGAGTAACAAATCTGAATCTTAAGCCTGCTGCTGTGCTTATTCTGATAATAGCTGCTGATTGTTGGTGGATTTAGATTCTGAGTATTGATAACCTGCTGCTGTGCAAGTTTTGATAACCTGTTGCTGGCCAAATTCTTCAAAAAATTGCAATCTGAATCACTGTTCTCTGCTGCTCATTACTGGATTTATGCGTTTTGGTCTGAACATTAACATCGACTGGACAAAATCTGTACCTCTGATTTCTGGAAAATCTGATTCAAATTGCGTTTTCTGAGTTATGCTTCAAATCTGATTTTTGATGCTCTAAGTTGATTTGGTCTGATTTCATATTGCGATTTCTGCTGCTGCTATGAGTTGATTTCTACTGCTGCTATGACTAGACAAAATCTGCTCTCTGTGAATTGTTGCTGAACACTTGTGCTGTGTATAGTTACTGAACACTTGTGCTGTGTATTCAGAATAATCTGTTTGGGTTTACACTTGATTGTTTCGTGGATATTTATTTTGAGCTGAAGCTTCCTTCGCACTTTCCGGTTTCTGCATATTCTGTAACCATGGCTATGGACCATCTAGTAGAGAATCGCTTCCATCACCATTTCTCTTACAGACTGCAATTCACTGGTATGATAATGGCGACATTCTTTATCATGGTAAGACTATAACATCGTTGGGGAGTTTTACCGTTGCTGGTTTGGATTGGTCTGAATGCTCCTTCATGAATGGTTGGGTTGTGGTTTCTATTATTGGTTACTGCTGCTGCAGGTTTTTGGTAAGCTTGGTCTCTCGTTTGAGCTATGATATTTAGTTTCTGCTGATCTGAAATTAACAAGTATGTGGCTGCTCGTGTTGGATGAATCACTGGGATTCTAATAGCTGCTGGTGTGCATCTTCTACTACTTAGTCCAGGGATGCCAACTGTTCGGATATTGATTGATAAAGTTAAGTTGCTTTTGTCAATTATTCATGTCGCCTAGCTCCTCCTCAACTAATATATAATATCAATCTCAATTTCAGATCTATTGCACTGCACTATTATCATATCCAAACACATCAATAGATAAGTAGTAGAATAGTATTATAAAATTATATCGAAATATTCATGTTGTATTTACTAATCCTTCTTACTAATTGATGTCCTACTTGCAGCAATGTTAAGAATATATGGATGAAGATGACACTTTCAAGAGAAAAATATTCATGTTGTATGTACTAATCCTTCTTACTTTCATTTCACTACCAAAATGCAAATAGTTCATGTATTGTCTTCTATCTTTCATCATAGAAATGAGGTAGAATAATCTCCAGCTAAGATTATTGCTTAAATTTGCTATCAAAATATTGATGATACTATCTTAAATATGTATTTTTATTCATGAGAAACAAGATTGATTTCTGCTATGAATTCCAAAAGAAAACTAATATCGGTCATGTATTGATCCAAATATGTTTTCACCTTGTTGTTTATTGGCTTTTAACTCTTCCCTCTCTCTTGTAGGTGGATTCTTTCACACTCTATTTCCCAATGATGGGAAGTGTGAAAACCTGTTATAGTTTTAATCTCTCTATTTCCATTTCATATGCACTCACGTAATCAGAACATTTATTATGAGCTTATAACATGGGAGCATATGTTTTCTCTGAATTTCTCCATCACGAGTCGTTAATGATCATGCAGGCTGCATATTTACTTTGATTCCTTATTCATTTGTTATTAGGATCTTAATCAATTTGAATGTAATGACACTATCAGTGACTCAGTTGCACAAGACGTTTTTTATTAGCATCTTTTAATGTCTTGATGTTTACATATAAAAGCTTGTTCTTTTCAGGTTATGTTCAGGTGGGACTATCAAATGGAAATAGGTGGAGTTGGCATGGAACTGTTATAGATATGTGGTTTTAAATTTTTGAATATGTTAGCTTGTAGTTTTATATTTTGGATATGTTAGCTTGTAGTTTTATATTTTGGATATGTTAGCTTGTAGAAGATAATGGATAGATAAATTATTGTGTTTGGTAATATTTTATGTAGACAAACTACTTGTAAGCTTAAAGTAATTTTTTTATCAATCTATTTTGATGTAATGAATAAATGATTTTGAATTATACGCTTTTAATATTATAATTTAGATCAAATTATAAATTTTGTCAATTTCATAGTATTGTCTACAGGGAAAAATGAAAACTGTAGTGTATATTAAAGCATACACTACATTTTCTCATAAGAAATCGTAGTCTATATTTGCTCAAACACTACGGTTTTCTCATAAACCGTAGTCTATATGTAATCATACACTACGGTTTTATTATTAAACCGTAGTCTATAACTTATCATATACTACGGTTGTTAGATAAAACTGTAGTCTATACAGTATCATACACTACAGTTGTTAAATAAAACTGTAGTCTATTGTGTAACATATACTACGGTTTTACAAAAAACCGTAGTCTATAATTTTAATACACTACGGTTTTATGTTGAAACTGTAGTGTATGAAATGTATACACTACGGTTTTCTCAACATAGACTACGGTTTAAAACCGTAGTCTATACAAAGAATATACTACGGTTTAAAACCGTAGTGTATACATACGAGTATACACTACGGTACTATAGACTACGGTTGTCAGATGTTATAGACTACGGTTTAAAACCGTAGTGTATGCTAATTTTTCTAGTAGTGTCAATTCTCGTAAGGCTATACCTCATTTGGAAAGGTAACTTGTGGTTTTGAACCCTCCGTAGTTAACACCATCGAGCATACCGGCGGACTAGTGGACGCAATACCTTAAACTATTCCTCCTTAGTTTATACCGAGTCAATAGTATTAACACAATACCACCTTGATCTCGTCAGTTCTCACGTTTGGGTCCGTTTCGGCCATAAACACCCTCTTTGGATTCATAAGTGGCTACTCACACGAAGCGACCACACTTTTCACTTATATAAGTGATTCTCATCAAGTATCTTGCCATACTCATTTACCAAGAATTATTAAAAGTCAAATGACATAACCTCACCACATTGCAAGTCTTCAACACTCATTTGCTTTCTAGGGAAGGACTGAGTGTTACAACACGGATTTATATAACTTAGTTTTCCCATTGAATCAAGTTCTTGGGATCTCCAGTCATCATGGTTGGGTTACCATTATAATCATCCTTGAGCTGTGGATTTTAATCTCATTCCCTCTATCAATTTAACCATTTGATCACGATTCAAACCTATAGTTAACAAATCCGCTATGTTATCTATTGATCTTACATAATTAACTGAGATAACACCACTCGTGATCAACTCTCTAACGGTATTGTGACAACATCGTATATGTTGAGATTTACCATTATACAACTCGTTATGTGCTCGTCCGATAGCAGCTTGACTATCAAAATATTTCACCATTGACGACACAAGTTTCTTCCAACGTGGAATATCTTCTAGCACTACAAAAAATGCTCATAGATTACGAATATTTTGCGTCATCTATATAAACATCAAAGTGTTAAGATATGTGATGTAATCTATGATAAACACTTTAGATGACAAACACAATACCGTTATCTATTAATGCATTTTTTTTTGTTCATACATGACATTTATTTACCGTCATCTATAATGTTATAAATTGTCATGTTAAGTGTTAGGGTGAGTTTGGTTGGGAAGATGAGATGAGGAAGAATAAGAAAAATCAAGATAATTAGTGTGAATAGTGGTATGATAAATAGTGTGAATAGTGTTTAGTAGTGTGCTTGGTATGTAAAACAAAGAAGTATGATAATTTATTATGTTGTGTGGTAGATAGAATAAAAGGGTATGATAACTTTATTATGTTGTTTGGTAGATAAAATAGAAGGGTAGATAACTTTATATCTTGTTTGATAGATTAGATAAAACATCTTCTTCTCTTCTTTTGCTGAAAGTTACGCGCCAAAAGCAAAGTAGGATGCAAAATACATTTCACATTTTCGGCTGAGTGAAGAGGAAATGAAGAAGTTTGAGAATTTTTCTGGAGCATTCACCATTAAAGAACCAAAGAACAAAGCTATTATAATATCTTGACAAAGCAAATGGGTTCAACCCAAGAAAGCAAAACTTTAATTCGAAATCAACGATTTATATGTATATCAATTTGGACTTTGCTCCTTTTGCTTCCTACATTAATTTTTTTTATATCTATACCCTTTGGTTTAAATTTATATATATGAATATTGAAGCTCAATAAATGTTTTAAATTAAGAAATTTTGTATCATTTGTATGCCGCCTTGTTACGTACGAAGCATATCTGTCGTTCTTCCCGTTTTCTACCTATCGATCCTACATGTTTTATCCTGTCATTATTGAAACCTACTAAACATAATGAAACTTGAAATTTATGCTTTATCCTGTTTATGTTGTTGTGCGGTGCTGCTGCCTAACTAAGAATTTTGTATGGATTGATTATCCTAGGTAGTTCTTGTGATGGTAGTAGTAAGGGTAAGTGATCAGATAGGGGTTGTCGGGTTTGGACCACAAGCGAGGAGAAGGCTTTGCTACTTGGAATGAAAGAAATTGTAGTGCAAGGTTGGAAATCCGATAATGGATTTAGGGTGGGATATTTAAGTGTTGGATCGGGAGCGACCATCAGAATTGACGTACTGGCCCCACACACCAACACTTTCTTTCCCAGCCTGCTTTGTCCTCACTGACAGGCTGACCCAGGACATTTCCCAGTAGGTCACCCATCATAGTATTGCTCCAAGCCAAGCACGCTTAACCTTGGAGTTTCTACTAAGGGGTTACCTGAAAAGATGATGCACCATGTTGGTATGAGTAGTACTAATCAATTCATTTAACCTCTCGTCAACAATGGTAGTGCAGGCCCTTTTCGACTGAGGCAGACCGCACTCCCATAAGTTCTCTCGGGTACGATACACGGAGGACCCCCCCCTCCGGGAGGTGCTGAAGTCCACTTCCCAACATTAAGCAAGCTCGAAGAAATTTTCAAGAAGAAGATGCTGGGAACCGATTTGAGGGGAAATCCACACATGAACTCGAAGCTATCAATATGGAAGAAAGATTACAACTCACTGTGCAAGATTCTTAGCCAAAGCGATGTGAGATTCAATGACAATGGGACATATACGGTTGATTGCAATGACGGAATTTGGGAGTCCATATTTAAGGTATATGTTTTGCATAATTTATTATCTATATTAACGTAATAATTGTGCAAAATTTTATCTTTGATATCTTTGATTATAGATTGATGCAAATTCGAAAAGAATTCGGGCCAAAAGTTGGCCAATGTATGATGATTGGAAGGAAATTTTTGGAAATGATAGAGAGAATTGAGGTGCTGAGGAGTATTACGAAGCTATTAACGATTTGGAGAACGAGTTTGCATCATACATACCCGGGGACTACCACGTTGATATGGATGATATCCTATCACCCAATGGAGGTGGCGGTAATAGTACGTACCCTAGCGACGATGATCCATCGCAATCAACTCCATCATCACCCAAAGAAAAATGCCAAAAGCGGAAGGTCCTCGATGGCATCGATAAGGTATGTGCTTTGATTGAGGGCATTAGTCGCAATGCCAACTCCCGAATGGAGACTATGACATCGAGGTTTGGTCACGAACAAGTATTAGGCCAAGCTAGAATGAATATTTTTAAGAAGCTACCAAATATTTTGGGATTTACTATGCGTGACAAGTTAAGCGTTCGCGAATTGTTGATTCAAAATGATAAGAAGCTAGAACTATTTGTTGTCTACCCGAAGAAGCAAAATCCGAGTATATAATTTGTCTACTTGGTAGGTTATATTAGATTGGTACGTTTATCACAAACATTAGTGATGTTGGGTACGTTGGGTACGTGCATGCATGGGTACGTTTGGTATATTTTTTTGGGTATTATCCTTTTTTGGAAGCATGCATTGGTAGTGTGATGAAGAAACACTATGGCTCTATTACTCGCTTTTACTCATTTTGGCTTTTGTCTCTTTTGTTGTTCTATTTTGTTGCAAGTATATATAATGACAACATTATCTTAGTCTTTTTTGTTGCAAGTATGTGTACGTAAAAGACAATCTCATTTATGTAATGTTATTGGAGTTAAGAGTATCTTGTTTAATTTAGTATATGTCAATCTTCTTTTATATTTCACATATATTTCGTATACTGTCCTTTTTATAAGATAATATTTTTAACAATTATTTAGTTATTATTATCATAGAATTAAGAAGACATAATTAGCGATAATGGACATATAATTAACGATTCATAATTAAAAGCAACGAAATCCTAAGAGACCCGACATTAAACGAAATCCTAAGGGGAATAAGACCCGACACTAAATGAGAGAAACTAAAGCATCGAAAGCAACAAAAGGCAATGAAAGAAACGAAACCATAAGACCCAAACTACTTGATATGGATGAAATGAAGGACTCCAAGCAACGACTACTTGAATGGGCTTGACGAGGCACAAGAAGATGAACCTGAACTATTTTTTCCTTTTGTTTTTTAGATGCAAAGGTCATAGGAAGTTTCTGTTTCAGTTTGCTCGCTGCCTCATCTCCATCATCGTACGAGGACATGTTGTTTGGCTTTCTACTCGGTGGCGAAATGACTTCCTCACTGTTGCTAGAAATTTTTTGTGCAAAAAGGTTATAGGTTTGTTAGCAGCTTCAATCTTGACGTCATCCTCACCAAAAAGGAACGCAAACCTCTTGAATTGAGGCTCATCCTTCCAATATTAGGCCTTAGAAAAATCATTTTTCTTGTTCAAGAGAAGAAAAAATTGTTAAGTAAAACATTTCTTAGAAAAATAAGTACATATGTGACGTAAATATTCATAATATACCTCAAACAAGTAAGTCCATACATCCGGACTTGCGATGACACGCTTTCCTTCGATATCCCAATTTGCTCCCGGTGTACGAGCAATTAACTTGAACGTGGTATAGCGGACATCCAAGAGATGTGGTTTCTCAAACACTTCTTGCCAAGTCAAGTGACAACCACAATACTTGTTTATTGCAACCTTCACATTTTCAAGAGTGTCTTGATGCCCATAGCTTGAATACCATCCGTACTTCTCCTTATAGAACGATATAACATTCAAGAGGACATTATCCATTTCTTCGGTCCATTTGGCTTGATGGAAGTGGTAAGATTGTTGGGGAATGTCAAATGAAGTCATGATTTTTGGAAAATATAAAACGTTGAAGATGAAAGAAGATTAAAAGGTTGCAATGTTGTGGTTTATTAAAAAGGAGAAGTGTGTCAATTTATATAGGAGATGAAAGAGGTTGCAATGTTGTGTCAATTTTTATTGTTGGAAGAACTATTAAACTTGTGACCCATTAAATCTTTTTGACTGATGAATATTTTTTTCAACAGCTAGAGACACTACATTACTGCATGCATGTGACCTATGTGTCATAATACTATGACCAATTTGAAACCAATCAGAAACCAATCTCTTGCAACGAAGCAAAATTATAGTCAATTTAGGAAGATTAACAGTGAATAATATAATGCATTTTATTTAAAATGAAGCAAATTTACATTGAAATTACAGTTCGTTGAAACTACAGACAATGTCACATAATATTGAAATTACAATCAATTGAAATTACATTCATATCATTGTCTCATAATACTGAACCATACTCCAAAATGGTCCAAAAATACAGTGGAATTAAATTCAGAAAACATAAATTACAGGTCCCAAAAGTACAATTACATACCCCAATGATAACAGCAACCAAATATTTTTAAGCAACTACCAACCATCCATACTAAGCTAATTTACCAATGATAACACCAAATAGAAAAATTACAATACTCATGAAGATTAATAACAAATTAAACGTTCGATCATTGTTTACACAATGTGTATTTTTGTTCAAATGGTGTAGCACCAGAGTGGATGCACTGGATACTTCAGTGGTAGGATTGTTGGTCCTATTGTTGGAAGAATCAGTGTATAACAAGAATCATCATGCCATATGAAACTTCGGTAGTGTTTTTCATTTATAGGACACTTGTAGTAAAAATGACCCTTATTTTTCGCATGTGGTCCAACACGTTTTAAGACCATTCTACCAGAATTACAATAACAAAACGGTGCAATATCCTTGTTCCTATAAAATTAAACAATTATTCCATTAATACTCACTCCCCTACTTATCAATATACAAATAAAACTAAATATCAATGTTAATGTTAAAGATTATAAGATTTTTACCACATCTTAAAATGATAACCACATAGCTTCAGCTATTTTCGCTCTACTTGTGTTCCATTCATTGGTTGTTTCAATTCCATCAATAAAATCTATAACTTCATAAACAACATCATCATGTCCATCCTCATCAACACGTTCATCATCATATACTCTTTCTCAATTGGGTCAAAAGTCATTTGAGATCGAATGAAATTATGGAGAAGAAAACAAGCCAATATCAAACGATTATGAACCTTCACATGGTAAAAGGAAGGACTTCGCAATATACCCCAACGTTTTTTAACTATGCCAAAGGACCTTTCTATGACATTCCTCGCTTTTGAATGCCTCATGTTGAAGAGCTCATGATCATTTTGAGGTCTGTCACATTCTGGTCCCCATTCTTTCAGATGATATCTAACTCCTCGATAAGGAGCTAGAAACCCTTCAGAATTTGTATATCCGTTATCTACCAAATAGTAAGTTCCTAAATTTACCAAAGAATAACCATGATGTAAGAAAGATTAATTTTTCTAGATATTTTAATTGAATAATTTATAAATTTTATACCCTGTGGAACCTTCAAACCGTGATTTTTGGTAATAGCATCTCGTAAAATACGAGAATCAGAAGCAGAACCTTCCCAACCAGGTAGTACATATACGAAACCAAGGTTCCGATCACATACCCCCAATGTGTTGGTACATATTTCTCCTTTCCGTGATCTATATCTTGGCTTATCTAACAATGGCACAATAAGACTTTTGTATGTTCCATCTAGTGCTCCTAAGCATCCCTTTAAAAAATAATTAGTTTGCATATGCATTAGAAATCAAATTTTAGTACGTACATTAGCTAAGTTTATTGTTAAATAAAGTGAAGTGATACCTTAAACCACTTCCACCGGCTATCAGTGTTATCTTCTAAAACAGGTTCAGGATTAACAAGGACACGTGTGTGAAACTTTAGAATGACCAATAGAACCTTATGGAGGTAATGTGATACCGTTTGGCCAGAACAACTAAATTCAAAACCAACTATCTTATTCTTTTTATGATGAGCTAGAATGGATAAAAACATTGCAACTTGCTCCTTCACACTTACATATTTGCTATCACTCAAACTACCTAATTCACGTAACAATTTACATAATCTACCATATGTGTTACGATCCATGCAGAGATTAACGATGCAATCAACATCAGTTAGCTTAATTATACTATTCAAGTGTCTAATTTGATAGGATATTTTATTAATCATATTATAAGATCTATCATTCACCCTATGCTTCTTATTAGATGATTCAGTGATCATGAATATGGTTAAAACAATTAGTATCTCTGTCATTGTTTCTTGGAATATATCCTCCATGCACATATACACTTGCTTAGACAAGGATAACTTGTCTTTCATTTTTAAAAAAAATATGCAGTAAACATTGAGTAGTGCAAATTTTTAAGACAAGTTCAGACACATTATCCAAAGATATATGATAAACAATGAGAACATGCTTGTGTAAAGCTAGTTCAATGCTACGTTACAAAGCTATATGATAAATAATAAAAAAAAACATAGATTATAAGATCATATTTACATCTATACACCCCATTTAGAATCTCACTTATGTATCTATACCCAATACAACTCATTTAGAATCTGACTTAGATGAAATGTATCATATGAAGATGAAATGTAACATAAAGGAATGTATGTTACCTAATACAATTGAATACAACTCATTTAGAATCTATAGCCATATCACTTTTTCTATAAAAATAAAGAAATCATACGTCTAAATCATATGAATTCTAAATTGATTTAGATGTGATTTAGATCTATACACCTTTAAATTATACTTGATTTAAATCATACATCTTGTAGTTAGAATCATTCTTTCACTCTAAGTTAAAAAGGAACAACATATATGTGATTTAGATCTACTTCAAACCAATTTAACTTCAGATTAAGAAACAATAAATTTATGCCTAAACCATAGTTGAGAACCTTACAATGAAACCTTTTCAGTTTAACAACATACTAATTCACGTTGAACCCCTTCTAAATCATATGAATTACACTGCTATGAATTAGAGCATCAGTTAATTTAGAATAGATTTTTGAAGTACTCAGCTTTATATAAAGAAAACTTGACTCGTTGAGAACCTACTTCAAACATTTTTCCCCAAAATCCACCAAGTCTTGGCAGCCATTACATACAATCTAAAGGAATTAAGTTAATAGGTTTATAGATCCTAAAATTTTTAATAAAACACCAAATCATACCTTCCCTTTTTCTAGAAAATTAGAATCTGATTTCGATATCCCACAAAATACACCAAATTTGGCCAGCCATTACATATAATACAAAGGAATGAAGTTCTAATTTGAACAAAACACCAAATCGTACCTTCACTCTTTCTGCAAAATTCGAATCTGACTTCGATATCCCAAATATGCATCCAAATTTTCATTAGATAACGTAGGAGGTTTAAAGAATCGTTTGAATTAAAAACTGGAATCTAAGTTCTCGAAATTCATACATAAGATTCCCGCTTTCTTCCCCACAAACGATGTTCTTGGTCTGGAATGGAGTTCGATTTTTTTTATGCTGCCTCCGCCGAGAAAGAAAGAAAATAGAAAGAAGGAGTGTGGTGGGTGTGTTTCTTGGTAAATGGGAGGTGAAGGGATTCAAAAGTTATTAAGGGTTACTGTTTAATTATGTGGAAAAAACAGTGAATTAGTGACGGGTTGGCAATTTATCACGGGCCTGAGAGATGAGTACAAATTCCCACCAAACATGAGATGAAGATATATTATTTATCTTATCAACCTTCATCTCACCAACCAAACTCGCCCTTAATAGATGACTGTTTATATGTAAATACCGTCATGTATATTATATTATAGATGACACCTTTTTGTGTAAATTATAATGATAAATGGTCATATATACTACATTATAGATGACACTTTTTGTGTAAACCGTTTGACGAGCCCGTTTTATCTACTCTTTTCGAGTATTGTTTTGGGTCTAGATCAAGTTTTTTTCCCTTTATTTGTGTCGTATTTCATGTTTGGGAGGACATAAGTCTAGGGCAAGCTGTAGGTCATCTCGAGAAAAAGGCAAGGTTATGTGCGAAGTAGCTTGGGCAGTCTGAAGCCCAAGGCAAGGTACCGCTCGAGATCACACTGCAGCAGATGGAGACCAAAGGGACACGCTGACCAAGATAAGAGAACAAGCTGAGCAGTTGGGGGCGCACAAGACGAAGGGCAAGAAGCTGGGATCTGATGGGGATTTCTTTCCTTTCGCGGAAAAGGTAAGATATCTCTCTTTCCTTCCACTAAATATCTGGGGGATTGAGAGTATCTTCCTATACGCGGAAGATCTGACCGAGAAAGAAAGTCAGCTAGGAACCCTAGCGACCACCACCACGAAGCCCAAGCCCATGGAGTTGCTATATCCTACGCTAAAAATCAGAGAAACACACATAAGAGGGGAGGGACGACGCCTAGCTGCTTAGTCTAGTTCTTTTATTTTTCTTAATGAGTGATTGGGAGGAGAAAACAAGTCCTACGGGCAAACACTTTTAATATTATGTTATTCTTTTGGCCTTGACACGGGTTTGTCCTGGCAAGAGGATCTCTTGGTAACACTTTATTTCAGTATTTAATATAAGTATGCTTTTATTTATTTCAACCTTGTTCTTTATTTTCCGTATGAGTAACTAGGTTATTAGACTTGGCTTGAGAAAGATGAATTGAGTATGGACTTCTAACGTCTTGAGAGGTCTAACTGTGCATATAGTTGTCTTGGCGTGTTCCTAAAGTACTGGATCTGAATCCTATACAACTTGATCAAGTGTTCGGTGTTGTCTAGCCAGTAGCAGTCTTGGGCGAGATAAGTTTACAACTGTGAGCTGGAAACTCCAAGTGTTAGCGACTTCCTGCTTGCCAGACAGAGGGATCAGTGCAGTGATGTAGGTGGGGACGACATGGGATGGGCGTCTGAGATGGTGTTCCCATAGTTGCTGTGTTTCTCGTGAATGCCTATTCGGGTACATCAGAGTAAGCTTGGTCTAGGAGCAATCTTGAGCAAGGGGGATAGGGAGTGAGTAACCCTTACCCTCTGGGCTGAAAAGATGTGCTGGGCGGGTCTTCGGTGGCTACGTGACAATTAAAAAGGGAGCTGCCTGAGTGATGCGTTTGGGTGGTAGGAGTAAAACCCCATTCTTACGCTCGCCCTTAACCGATGACATGACGAGACAACGAACAACTTTGCATCGATGATCAAGACATAAGTCAAGACTCAAGGATTCTAACCCAAGTCAAGTTACTTTCTCATTTGACTCTTTTAGTGTTTTCTTTTCAGTTATTTACTTTTACAGCTTTTACTATTCTGCTTGGTTACACCTCTTGCCCAAGGCAATACCATAATCAAAACCCCAAATTGTGACATCGAGAGAGAAATCCACCAACTCCCTGTGGGATCGACTCTTTATTTGCCACTAGTTGAACCTAGTGAAGAGTATCTTACTACTACAAAAATGCTCATAGATGACACTGAAAACGGGTGATGTATGCGCTCATAGATGACATTATTTTATTAAACGATGACACGAAAATAATATCATCTATTTTATAATACATGACACAATATAATGTCATCTATATTAAAAAAAAATGTCATTTATAAGCGAGAAGTTGACACATTTAGGTGCAATACATGAATTTTTCAGAATGTTATCTATAATTCATAAGATGACAGTAATTTAATGTCATCTATATTAAAAAAAATATCATTTATAAGCGAGAAGTTAACACATTTAGGTGCAATACATGACTTTTTCAGAATGTCATCTATAATTCATAAGATGACATTAATTTAATGTCATCTATAATCTGATAAATTTAACCATTTTCGTATTTTTTCATTAATTAACATGTATTTAATAATTTTGGTTTCATCAATATATTTTACAAAATAAAATAATTCCAAATAGAGAATTCATACACGCACTAAAAATATTTATATGCATTAATTTTCTAATATTCAACTTCGTACACGGAAATAAAAATAACAATGACAAAATACTAAGAAGTTTGGGTTAATATTTCAATCCACCTTAACTAATGTAACTTAAACTAGTACACGGACCCAAAGCAGTAGAAATTTGAATCACCATCCCCAAAATCACCAAAATTCTTCATCGATCAAAGCAATGTCACTTCACATGTCAATCTACAAGATAAACGAGCTAGAGTGAGATTTTTTTTTAGTTAAATACGTGAAATCTAAACTTGAAGCACCAGCACCATCTTTCCCCTTTAATCATTGTGGTCCAAGATTCATTTACTAATCCGGACAGTAAGTGTATTAAGTGGCCTTATTAAACCAAATCCCCTGACAGCCCCCAAAGAAAAGCAAAATCACATCCCAAAATATATGAAATTAAAACCACATGTAATCGAATCAAATACTTCATACCAAAATATAGATACCTTCATTTTGTTGTACTCTTTGAGAGGTCAGCGTATAATTGAATGCCTGATAGATATGGAACATAATATTGAACTACCATCACGATCATTCAATATCAAGATTGCTGTCAAACGCATGTCTACTGAAAGAAGAAAAAACATTTAAAATTATTTCGCATATCAAACCATAGTTTCAGAGTAGACACATAAAGTTGCAGCTTTAAGTACATGCATTTTCTCTCACAACAAACACCATGTTCCCAAACCTAAATGGATTCAGCTAACTAAAACAAAGTGCAATCAGATTCCTAACCGTAAAACCAACATTTTCCAAGAAGTAAAACACAATATAGTCTTCCTAGACTGGACTGTAAAATCCTATTTCCACTACAATTAGGATTTAATAAATTTTCAAGAACCACAAGCTGCAATTTGCCTAATATAAGACCCATAAAACAAAATTTTACATTTTTATAATGCTAAAAAGAAAAGCAATCCTTTATGTTCATATGTTTAGATTTAGCAGCAAGGTTTTAGGTAAATAGTGTAGTAAATTTTTACCTAATATGTAATGAAATCCTGCATGATAATTAAGTTTCAATCATGCTTATTGAAAAACGTAAATGAATTAAATAAAAAATTGAAAAATATTAGTAGCAAATTAGACAGTGGTTTAAAACCAAAAAGTCATCCCCAAAGAAATTAATGAATAGTTTCAAAGAAGAATAAAAAACGAAAATCAAGAAATTAATCGAAGAAGAGCAATTCCAGTTTCTTCAGATCCTCAATTAGCACCAAGTGAGAGGGGAGATGAAGAAAAATAAAGAAGCGACCTCAATTTTGCTACATTGTCTCTCGAAGCTTCTGGTACTTGCGCCGTATGTTCCTCAAGTCCTTCAGGAACGCTATGAACAGCTGCATATCGCGCTCCAGATTCTCTAATTGAAATTTTGCGTCCTTTTTCAATACTAATACTCCTAAGGGGTTTTGGAGCATCACTTGTGAATGTGAATGGATGAAGGGAGGAAAGGAGGTGGAATCAATGACGAGAATGAGAGTCAGAGGAAGTAGAAGATGGCTTGTTGGAGATGGTGGTAAGCGGGCATGAATGGAAGCGGCGGAGAGCAGAGCGGCGTGGTGGCGGCGGCCGGGAGGAGAGCTGCGAAATTCTGGAGAAGGATAAGGGTTTAGGAGAGAAATAAGGGTTGGGAAGGGAAAAAACCGGCCTAATTATTTGTGTATTGAAAATTCGAACAATAGCTACTAATAATTGAAAATCCCTCGTAAGAACTTTTTTATTTATATAATGTATTTTTTCCAAAAAAGAAAATTTCGAAATCTGGAATTAATACATAACATGTTACTATTTTTTCAAGTTTTTGTAGTAGCTTAGATGAATTATTTTAATTTACACTTTTAATAGACCAAGGTTCAATCCCTCATAAGAAGTTTTTTATTTATATAATGTATTTTGTCTAAAAAAGAAAAATGCATATAAATAACGATTATTTGTTAACAGTATTTATTAACCGTTATAAAATGTTTATCTAACACTTAATAAAGCTAACAGTTGTTGCAAAATTGTTAACTATAACTATATATATAGATTACGATTTATTAAAATCCGTTATCATTAACATAAGTTACACTAATATAGATAACACTAACTGTTATCTATTTGAAAAACACGCTCATAGATAACGGTATATTAAAAATACCGTTATCTATGTGGTGTTATCTATTTATATATTTCTTGTAGTGTTTGAGATGAATATGAACACTTTCTATAGATTATAAAATCAATCAAAATATCTAGAAACGAGCAAATGGTAAATTGCTTGTCATTCAATAACTGAATGTATAGTTAATTTGTGCACATATCATTTCACTCGAGCATTAGAAAACTATGGAATTATTAAAATTTTCATTTATTCAATGGTGTACATGGCTGACGAGCAAACGTGGTTGAAAAATCCAAATGCAAGACCTTTCACTATCAAATAAAGAAGAAGAGAAAATTAACAAGAACTTAAGCATGAGAGAGACCTGCATTGAGTCATCAATATCTTCAGAATTTGCACCCCAAGAGAAAAAGCAGCAACTCAGCAACAACAGCGTTAACACAGAGGCGGCGTAACTTCGGCGGGCAGGAGAGCTGGTAGGCGGCGTATCTTCGGCTGGGGACGGCGGCGGTCGGAGGTGGTTTCGGCTGAAATTAGGGCAGAGGAATTGGGGCTGAATGGGTTTTTGCGTTTTAGAGGGAAAGAAGCAAATAAGGGCGGGCAGGAGAGCCGAGCGCGCGCTGAACTTTAAATATTTTTCTAAGTCTCAAACTTTTCTTCCAACAAATCAGAGTGAACTATGATAATATATTTTGTTGAGGAAATTCTGATAATAATAGTTGGTGGTCGAGATGGTAAAAGCTTAGGAATAAAAAATTTTGGGTTGGGTTCGAAACCCACCTAAAACAATAAGGTATTATTATTATTTTTTTAAGTTTTCTATTTTACAAAAAACACTAATATACATGACATTTTTTAATAAAGTGTCATGTATATTAAATTAAAACACACACATAGATGACATTTCAATGATATTGTCATCTAAGCAATAGATAGATGACACTATACCATGACATTATTTAACAAAATGTCATCTATATTTTTTCTGACACTTCATACATCACATTTTTTTTTCAAAATGTCATCTATGATCAGTCATCTATGCTCATTTTTCTAGTAGTGTCGGTTTATAAATTTATCTTGCCGGATTGATAACGACTGAACTCCGACAGATTGGTGCCGTTGCCGGGGAATTGCGTTTTCCAAAATTTCTCTCTCACCTTGACTTAGGTCTTGTCCACGATGTATGATTCGACCTAACCCTGAACGTAGACTTAGAGACATTTGGTTTGATCCAGAGATCAAGAGAAACGCCAGGAGAAGAAGAGGTAGACAAAGGAGACAAGAACGACTTGAGCAAAAGGCCCGTCAAGTAGCAAGAATGGCGGACGAGCAAGGAGAAAACAACAATAATAACAATGGGAACCCACCCCAGGAGCAAACACTCAGGGAGATGATGTTTCCCACCAACAACAATCTAAAACCCTCGGGCATCACCTTGCCCGTAATGGCTGACAATTGGGAACTAAGGCACTCTTTCATCCAGATCTTGCCTAAGTTCAGTGACATACCAGGAGAGGACCCGCAAAGACATCTTCAAGACTTTGAGATGGCTTGTGGAACCATCAGGACTGACGAGCGAGTAAAAAAGGAGTACATACGTCTGGTATCTTTTCCTTTTTCACTTCAAGATACTACTCGAGAATGACTTTACACTTTACCTGCAGGTAGCGTCACGACTTGGCAAGGGATGCAGCAGAAGTTCCTGGAGAAATACTACCTTATCTCGAAGATCCAAAATGCATGGAGAAGGATGAGCACCATCCAGATGGGAGCCGGAGAGTCACCTTATGACTACTGGAACAAATTCAAGCTCATGTTGGCCAAATGTCCGCAGCACAATATCCCTGACCAGGACTTGATCCAGTACTACGTCAATGGAATGCGTCCTGGCGAGTGGCAATTGCTGAATGCCGCATGTGGAGGTTCTATCTTGAACAAACAACCTTCTGAAGCTTTCAGGCTGCTGAACGACATGACAAAAGAATCCAGAGAAGATACACACTTCTTGACCAGGACCATGGGAGATGCTTCCGCATCACAATCAAAGACGGAACTCTCGGACTTGTGTGCCACTATGAAGCAGATGATGAAGATGATAAAGTCAACCATCAAGAAGAATGTCAAGACGTGCCAGCTGTGCTATACTACCACCCACTTGACCGATGTATGTCCAACCCTGAGAGAAGAAGAAGTCAATGCTTTTGGGCATACCAACAATGGAGGAAACCACAATCAATGCCCAAGGCAGAGATTCGACCCCCACTCACAATGTTACAATCCAACATGGAGGAACCATGAAAACTGATGGTACGATGGCAATCACTATCAAGCTCCACCCGAGGCTCAGCATCAAATCCAGCCAAGAGGGCTATCTCTATCCGAGACTGTACAGAACTTGTCTAAGGAGCACCATAAATTCAGTGATGAATTTGAGAAGTTTAAGACTGAAAGTCGAGGAGCCCTACAGTCACTAGCCATCCAGATCTCCAACTTGACCTATGCGATCGTCAAGATGGACAACAAGCAAGGAGGACTGCCCTCCCAAGTCCAGGTGAATCCCAAACCATAGGTCAACGCGGTGACACTGAGGAACGGTAAAGCTGTACCTGAACGAGGGTGGAACCTGCAAAGGAGATGGTAGAACTAGAGGAGGTAGAAGCTGAGGAGGAGCTGATCAAGACAGTAGAGCCAGAGGAGCCAGTCAAGAAGCCTGAACTAGAGAAGAAGTCAGAGTCTAAACCTAAAGACAAGTCTCCTGGAAAGTGGAAGGCTCTGTAGGAGAACATCTATTGTAAGCCACCTTTCCCGAGAAGGTTGGCCAAGACGAAAGAAGCTGAAGAGATGAAGGAACTACTCAAGGTGTTCCAAAAAGTGGAAGTCAACATGCCACTTTTGATTGCACTTGCGACTATGCCAAGATGTGCAAAAATTCCTTAAGGAGCTATGTACCAGGAAGATACAGTATCCTGACAACACAAGATTCCTAGTCGGAGAGAATGTCTCCGCAGTGCTCAAGTGTGAGGATCCAGGGATGTTCTATATCCCCTGTGTGATAGGAAATACCAACATTGATCAAGCCATGCTAGACTTGGGGGCTTCAATCAGTGTCAAGTCCTTAAGTATGTTCGAGGAGATGAAGATAGGGCCACTGAAGCCATCCAGGGCCATGATCTAGCTAGCAGACAAGTCAAGCATATATCCAGAAGGCATAGTGGAGGATGTCTTGGTAAAGGTTCAAGATTTAATTTTTCCTGCTAATTTTTATGTGCTTAACATGGGGCAGTTCCTCTGCCAAGAAACCTCTTATGCTTTTAGGTAGGCCTTTTCTCAAGACAGCCAGGACCTTTATTGACTGTGATACTGGGAAGCTGACTTGCAAGTGCGCTGGAGAGACGGTGACATTTGATATCTACAAGGCATAGCAACATGCTCCAGACGAGGAAATAGTGGATTTTGTGGAATCCATTGATAAAGACATTGAGGAGGCCTTGCCCCAAATTCTGAACAAGATGGAAGATGCACCAATTAACGATGAGGGCGAGGAATCTGTCCAAATAATAGAGCACCCAGTTTCAAAGTCGTTTTCGGTTCCAAGGAACTAGGTGGAATCATCCATACTCAAACTACCAAATTTGGAGCTTAAGACCTTGCCCAAACATCTCAAATATATTTACTTTGGCAAGGAGGAGACATTACTAGTAATCATTAGCTCAAAGTTACACCAGGAAGAGGAAGACAGGATCCGAGATCTGCTATAGAATTACAAGGAGGCTATAGGATGGACCTAAGCCGACATTAAGGGAATTAGCCATAAGGTGTGCCAACAACACATTCTGGTTGAGCAAGATGCGGTACCAGTTCGAGATCCACAAAAGAAGTTGAATCCAGTCATGATGGAGGTAGTTAAGAAAGAGATTGTCAAACTCCTTGATATGGGGATGATCTATCCTATTTCAGACAACCGATGGGTCAGCTCAATCCACATTGCGCCCAAGAAATCAGGAGTAACAAGAATAAGGAGCTGATCGCGACAAGACTGCAGACAGGATGGAGAGTCTGCATTGACTACAGGAAGCTGAACAAGATGACCAGGAAGTACCACTTCACACTGCCGTTCATTGACTAGATGCTCGAGCGACTGGTAGGAAACAAGTTCTTCTGTTTCCTTGAAGGATACTCAGGATACATGCAGATATGGGTAGCGCTCGAGGACCAAAAGAAGACTACATTCACTTGTCCCTTTGGAACTTTCGCCTACCGAAGAATGTCTTTTGGGCTGTGCAACGCCCCTGGCACATTCCAAAGGTGCATGATGAGTATATTCTCTGACCTCCTTGAGTATTGCATCGAGGTATTCATGGATGACTGCACCGTCTATGGGATCAGCTTTGGCCAATGTCTTGAGCACCTGGAGATGGTACTGCAAAAGTGCGTGGACAAAGGCCTGGTGCTCAACTACGAGAAATGCCACTTCATAGTCAAGGAAGGCATTGTACTTGACCACGTTATCTCTGAGAAAGGAATTGAAGTGGATCTTGCCAAGGTGGAAATCATTGCCAAGCTGCCATACCCTACCAATGAGAAGCAGCTGCGGGGATTCCTTGAGCATGCAGGTTTCTACTGCCGCTTTGTCAAGGATTTCGCCAAGATAGCCCAACCGATGAACATGTTACTCCAGAATGAGGTGCCATGGAATTTCGACGAGGAATGTAAGAAGGTGTTTCAGATTTTGAAGAACCACTTGACCTCGGCACCAGTAATTAGACCACTTGAATGGGGGATGACCTTTGAGCTAATGTGTGACACCAGCGGCTATGCCATAGGAGCAGTGCTGGGCTAGAAGATTGGTAAGGAGAGCCATGTAATCTACTATACTTCAAAGACACTTACCGGAGCCCAAATCAACTACACCACCACGGAGAAAGAGCTGCTTGCCGTGGTGTTCTCTTTCGAGAAATTTCCCTCCTATCTCTTCGGGATTGAGATAGTGGTCTACACTGATCATGCTGCGCTGAAGTATCTCATGGCCAAGAAGGATAGCAAGCCACGCTTGATAAGATGGATCTAGCTACTCTAGGAGTTTGATATTGAGGTATCTCATGGCCAAGAAGGACAAAAGTGATGGAGCACCCCTCAATGATAAAAGTGGAGCCCAAAACCATGTGGCTGACCATTTGAGCAAGAACTTGAGGGAAGATGATGGAGCACCCCTCAATGATAGATTTCCCGACGAGGAGCTGTATGGAATAAGTATTGGCGAGCCATGGTATGATGACATAGTCAACTACATCATCATGAAGCCCTTTCCGATGGACCTTGACCAATACCGAAAGATTAAGAAGCAGAGCGAGTTATTCATCTGGGATGACCCCTACCTATGGGAAAAAGGTACCGACTTGATACTCCGAAGGTGTATACCCGATGAAGAACAAGAAGGCATACTTGAGCATTGCCACTAGAGGGTATGCGGAGGTCACTTTGGAGCAAGGCGTACGACAAGGAAGATCCTAGATAGTGGGTTCTACTGGCCCACAATCTTTAAAGATTGTTTTGAAAAGTGCAGGAGATGCGACCAATGCTAAAGGGAAGGAAATATTTTGAAGAAGGATGAGATGCCCTTGATACCACTCTTGCCAGCAGAGATTTTTGACATATGGGGCATGGATTTCATGGGCCTCCTGCCAAAGTACAAAGGCAACTATTACATCTTGCTAGCTGTGGATTATGTCTCTAAGTGGATAGAAGCGGTTGCAACTCCGAATGCAGATGCAAGGACCGCAACAAGGTTTGCCAAAGCAAATATCTTCACCAGATATGGCATGCCCAAGACGATAGTCAGCGACAGAGGTTCACACTTCTATAACTCCACCATCACGAATCTACTCAAGAAGTATGGAGTTCACCACCGTATGTCTACTGCATACCATCCTCAAGTCAATGGGCAAGCTGAAGTCTCCAACCGCATTGTGAAGAACATCCTAAGGAAGGCAGTTGGCGAAACAAGGAAGAATTGGAGTAACCACCTTGATGATGCACTTTGGGCATACAGGACAGCCTACAAGACTAACTTTGGGATGTCTCCATACCGTATGGTATATGGCAAGCTGTGCCACTTACCTGTCGAGATGGAGCACAAAGCATTCTAGGCAATGAGCAAGATCAACCAAGACTGAGATGAAGCTGTTTTAGGAAAAAAGCTAAGCCTGCAAGAGCTAGAAGAGATCAGACTTGAGGCATATGACAATGCTGCATTGTATAAGAAGAAGCTGAAAAAGTGGCATGACCACAATGCTCAAGGAAGGAGATTCAACAAAGGCGAGATGGTGCTGTTGTATTAAAACCGCTTCAGATTTGCCTCTGGCAAATTATCTACCAAGTGGAGAGGACCATACATGGTCTAAGAGCATTACCCTAATGGCTCCGCAGACATTCAGGATCTCAAGAACAAGACAATCTTCAAAGTCAATGGAAATAAGCTCAAAGCTTATTATGGATATCGCCCAGGAAAAGAAGTCACGGACCTTGCCCCAGAAGGTCCCGTTGAGGAAGTTTGATCAAGGGGCAGCACTACGTCGATGTCAACGACGTTAAATCAAGGTGCTGGCCGGGAGACAACCTGATATTTTTTTGTTATTTTTATTTTTGGTGTGTTTTATTTTTGATTTTTGCCAAGGAGCCCTATTGACTCATTCTAGCACTTTGCCTCGAGCAAAGTGTGTGAGTAGAGGTAAATAAGGCACCTGACTTGTTTTTACTCTTGACCAACTCGAGAAATTAAATTTTCCTTCCATGGAAACCATAGTTTCTATGTCTTGTGCAGGAGAAGCGTCGAGAAGCCACTTGTCTACCCCAACAAGAGCAGTGTGAAAGCAGCAAGGTCCCCCTTGTCAGAACCAACGGAGGACCTGACCGTCTACCTTGGCGCATCGACAAGACACTCCGACAACTGTAAGATGCCCAACTGGCCTACTTCGAGCACGTAGGTTTCAGGTATCCCCCTGCTCGCCAATGATTTAGTCCCTTTTTATTTTGTTTCTCTTTTTTTAGGTTTTTTGATTTTAATTTATTTTATTATTTTTTTATTCTGTTTCAGTCAGAGTCAAGACCAGGGAGCCTCTCCCATTCTGATCACTTTGCCTCGAACAAAGTGTGTGAGTAGGGAGGGTTCCCAAGTCTGTCTAGGTTAGAGAGTCTATTTTTTATTTGTTTTCTTGTTTATAGTCTGGCCAGCATGCTAACTGTATGTGTATCTTGAGCATGATAGACGTAGGAGTTTTGATGTATAGATCGAGCATATTCTAGGATAGTTTGGTATGAAGAAAATACGATCATGTGAGCACATATACCCAGTGAGATTTCGAGCCTTAAATGATATATATATGCTTAGCATGATTATCTTTTTTGTGTGTATATACAACTGCTTACTTGATTGGTTCTAGAACTCTCCTGTCTTCTTGGTCAAAACCCTACAGCCCTGGTCAAGTCTCTAGAGGATTTAGGCACATTTTGTTCATAAGCGCATAGCCAAAATTTCCTACCATCATTCATATTCCCTTGCAAGCCATTTTGAGCCTTAATATTTCTTTCGCCTCACGCTCATATTCAAAAAAAAAAACCCCCATAAAGTCCTACCTTGGTCGGGATGAACATATGGCAAAAAGAATAAATCCGTGGAGCAAGGAGGAAGGGCAAGACACACTCACCCGAATGGCTGCCCTGGCTTTCAGCCAGACAGCCCAAAAATAAATAAACCAAAAATCCCAAACATAAATAAATACAGGGAGTGGGAGTCCATAAAAAAGAAAGGGGTAGAAAAATAGAAAAACTCCAAAAAAAATATATACCCCAGAAAAATAAGTGTGCTAGGGCCCGGGAGAAGTCTAAGTGTGCTCTTTAGTCAAGGAATTGCCCAAGACTATAATCATACCGACCTTAACCCAGTTCCTAAAATTTTCCAACATTTTGCCAAAGCTACGTTACAACCCAATGAAGATCTGGGGATAGATGCCTTGACCAGGCTAATTGGGTAGAAACATGTAGAAGGCAGACAAGCTTATGGGACCTTTCTTGATCAAGCAGGTTGTCGAGCGTAAACACTTAACCTAAAACACAGAGTGCTGAGTGGGTAAGGAAACATCTCTATGCTCACTTGATCGCTATCTTGACCGCTTGAGAACATATTTTGGTTTATGCTCTAACTTCTATTTGTCTTGACTGTTTTTGGTGCATGTATATTAGTGTGATTGGTTGTTTGAGTCTTTTATTTTCTTTTTGAGAAAGTCATATTTACACGCTTGAGGACAATCGTGCTTAAAGTGTGTGAGTGTGATGAGCCCATTTTTCGTACTCTTTTTGAGTCTTGTTTTAGGTCTAGATCGAGTCTTTTTCCCATTATTTGTGTCATATTTCGTGTCTGGGAGGACACAAGTCTAGGGCAAGCATGATACAGGGCAAGCTACAGGTTATCTCGAGAAAAAGGCAAGGTTATGCGCGAAGTAGCTTGAGCAGTCTGAAGGCCAAGGCAAGGTACTGCTCGAGATCACACTGCAGTAGATGGAGACCAAGGGGACACGCTGACCAAGATAATAGAACAAGCTGAGAAGCTGGGGGCGTACAAGACGAAGGGCAAGAAGTTGGGATCTACGGCGGATTTCCTTCCTTCCGCGGAAAAGGTAAGATATCTCTCTTTCCTTCCACTAAATATCTGGGGGATTAAGAGTATCTTCCTATACGTAGAAGATCTGATCGGGAAGGAAAGTCGCCCGGGAACCCTAGCGACCACCACCACGAAGTCCAAGCCCATGGAGTTGCTATATATACCCTACGCTACAAATCAGAGAAACACACATACGAGCGGAGGGACTATTGGGAACCCCACAATATTTAGTTTTGATGATGTTCTATCGAAACACACTTAGATTTAATTCTGTTTGCTAGGTTGTAATCTGTTCTACCTGTACCAGATCACTAACATATAAATCTGATAGAGAACATGTTTTGTGATCAGATTAGAGAATGACTTGAAATGTAAAGGATTACATCCTATAGAAGTTATTCTGTCTTTACTGTTCGAGGACCAGATCAACAACAGACTACAAGCAAGCAGATGATCCGTTCGATGGCCACTCGATCTTGTTGTGGTGAAATTATTCACAGAGATTGCAGCCATGCTTTGGAGCATTTTGGAACAAATTGATATGTGACTAGATCGATGTCAATCTGCTATGACGAGATCATACCCTATGGAGTGAACCTATACCAGATCAACCCAGTCATTTGACATTTGATTATATGTCAAGATGTACTTATGTGAATCCAAATCACCTTGCCACATCAGCAGATCTCACGAAGATGGAAGTTTAGCTTTTGGAGATCAAGTTTGGAAGGAGAATCAATCACTGTACGAAGAAGGAAAGAAGCATCTATCAATGACCTGCTTTCCATATATTTGAAATATTTGGTCAACCTTTCCACAAGGCAAGAAGAGATAAATCAGAGATTCATATCTCTTGATTGGTAAATTGCATTTACTTCAAGCCAATCAAGACCAACAGTTAGAATTTTAAAATTCTACACCTATAAAAGTTTGGAACCAAGACTGGAAGAGTACGGATACTTCAAGATCATTATCAAGCTGTTACTCTGCTCAGAAATCAACTTACTCTATGAAGCATTCATTCGAGGAGGTTTTTCCATACCAGATCATGTTCTAAGCCGTTCGTGATCGAAATAACACCACTCGATTCAAGGCTGTCTTATCGAGAAGGAGAAAGAAGATAGATTCGCTAGCTAATAGTTTTCTAGTGGATTACATGAAGATATGCTGCAGTTGTATACTGTAAGTTGTAAAGGGACACGACCCTTATTTGTGTATAAGTTTCAACCAGATTGTGTTTGAAACTTGTAGCTCGTTCTCAGCGAGTATAAAAAAGAGAGTATCCTAGTGGTAGATATCTAATCCAGTTTGGATTGGACAGTGGATGTAGGGGGTTTTCCCGAACCACGTAAAACAACTGTGTTACTTACTTTTTGCATATTTAGTATCAGTTGATTATTCACTAACTAGCACGTCCATACAATCTGCATTCTTAATCAATCTGCTAAACTATTCGATTGAGTTTGCAAATGTTTTCTAATAAAGAGCACATACTAAGTCCACCATTTTCCACACACAACGCTCTGTTGGATAACAAGATCACTCTTGCCATCTGCTAAGTGTTTTCCACAAGAGAGTTAATCTGGACAGACTGTGTATCGATCTGGTCAGTCATACTTAAGCAATCTCCTTTCGAGAAAGCTTGTTCTCTGTAAGCAATTAGTAAAGTAAACTGAAAAGTTTGTATTTGGTGTATTCCCCACCCCCTACACCAAACCTTGCTCTTTCGGGACCAACAGGGACGACGCCTGACTGCTTAGTCTAGTTCTGTTGATCTTGAAAGAGCAAGGTTTGATGTATGAGTGGGAATACACCAAATGCATTTACTTGACTAATTTCTTAGAGAGTTTAAGCTTTCTGAACAAATATTGCTTAACTTTAACAAACCAGATCGATCTTGATTTGTCCAAATAGATACTCTCTTGTGCATAACACTTAGCAGATATCAAGAGTGATCTTGATCTCTAATAGAGCGTTGTGTGTGGAATATGGTGGACTTAGTCTGTGCTCTTGTTTAGAAAACCTTTTAAAATTTTAATCAGAGAGATTAATAGATTGGTTAAGAAATGCAGTTTGAATGATTGTGCTGGTTAGTAGATAAACAACTGAAATTAATTAAAATGCAGAATGCAAATAACACAGTTGTTTTTACGTGGTTTGGGAAACCCCTTACATCCATGGTCCAATCCAAACTGGATTACATATCCACTACTAGGATACTCTCTTTTTTATACTCGCTGAGAACGAGCCACAAGTTTTAATCACAATCTGGTTGAAACTTATGCACGAATAAGGGTCGTGTCCCTTTACAACTTACAGAAAACTACTGTAACTGGATTCCTTCACGTCAATCCACTAGAAAGCTACTAGCTAGTGAAGTTATCCTTCCTTCTTCTCGATAAGACACACTTGAATCGAGTTGGTGTGATTTCGATCACGAACGGCTTAGAACACGATCTGGTGAGTAGAAATCTTCTCAAGTGAATGCTTCGTTTAGTGAGTTAATTTCTGAGCAGAGTAACAACTTGTTGATCGTAGATGATAGTATCTGTACTCTTCAAGTCTTGGTTCCGAGCTTTAATAGGTGTAGAATTTGAAATTCTAACTGTTAGGCTTGATTGGATTGAATTGAAAGTGATTACCAATCAAGAGATATGAATCCCTGATTGATCTCTTCTTCCCTTTGGAAAGTTTGACCGAATCTTCAATAAATATGGAAAGCAGATCATTGATAGATGCTTCTTTCCTTTTTCGCGTGTTGATTTATTCTCTGTCCAAATTTCTTCGTGAGATCTACTGATGTGGCAAGTAGTCTGGGATTCATTTAAGTACATCTGGACATAATGTCAGATGACTAAAGTTCATTTGGTACCATCTAGCTCACTTTGGATAACGATCTGGTCAGGATAGATTGACGTCGATCTGTTCCACAAAGAAATGCTCCAAAGCATGGTAGAGGACTTTGTGAGTAATTGTAATACCCCGAAATACTGTAGCCATAATTAAAACGTAATTAGACCTTAATTAATTAAGGCTATGCATCCTTAAGAGAATATTTTTATGAGATTAAGAAGAGTTTGAGAAATCTATTATGTGATTTAGAAGAAAGAATTATGATTATTTTGTTAAGAAAGAAAATGGAATTTATTAATTCCATATTAGCTATTAAAGAAAGGGGTTGAGATAGAATAAATTCAGACGAAGCGTACCCCTCAGAAGAGAAAATTTTTATCTAGTAGATAACATAGAAAAATGGATTTAGAAATTTCATTAAGCTAGAAAACAGATAAAATAAAGAATAAAAATTTATTATTGCAATTTCGGTAATAATTAAATAAGTTTTCGGTTAAAATTCGGATTGAGAATCCGACAGTTGTAGTAGAACCTACAAATTATGCCCAATTTTCTAAGGTATATAGAAGAGATTATTATAAAGATTTTGTTAGAAAATATGGTTTTGAGAAGGAATTTATTTAATTAAATTCATTCGGTATCTTAAAACTCGCATAATTTGTTCAAATGAACTCGGAATCACGAACGGTCTGAACCGGTGGATTCCTTGCGTCGAGATGAGTCATCCAGCATTAAAATCTTGATGCACGAAAACCGAGAAGATGGGACCTTCTAGAAGCTCCTAGAG
This sequence comes from Leonotis leonurus, assembly GCA_026898415.1. Lineage (NCBI taxonomy): Eukaryota > Viridiplantae > Streptophyta > Magnoliopsida > Lamiales > Lamiaceae > Leonotis > Leonotis leonurus. The sequence goes on along the minus strand of JAPKLX010000316.1, from coordinate 28,090 downwards.
TTGTGTATATAATTATTTAATTAATTAATTAAATAAATATCTTATACTTAAGATATAAGACACCTCCCTTACCAATTTTCACCATCTTCTACCTTATTTCTCCCCACCAAAACCGTGCCCCCTTAGACTCCATAGCCAAAAATTCTTTCCTTCCATAACTCCATTTTTAAGCTAGTTTCAAGTCCAATTTTTGAAGAAGAAGACATCTTTGAGGTAATTAGCCATCTTCTTACCTCTTTAGGTTGTAGAAATGGAAGAAAGTTCATGTTTTTATCTATGATAAGTTGTGTTTCATAACTAATGAGATATGATGTTAATTTCCATATATGTGACAGTTTGGTATCAGAGCGGTTCCTTTCTTGAGTCTAAGAGTTAGTAAAGGTTTAGTGTTCAGAATCCATCTCCTACAGCTCAACCAGGTAAGAAGTTAGAAAGATATTTTCAGATAAGTTAAGAATTTTAATTCAATATGCAAGTGTTGTGCTTATGCATAGAATTTGAATTTAAGAATGCGTGCCAAATATGAGTACAGTTACTTAATTGTGTGAAGTTATTATGAATCTTAAAAGAATAGAAAGAGAAAAATAGAAAGAAAATGTAAGATGATAGATAAGAATTTATGGTGTTAATTCTCCCATATGTGATAAGAAAGGGGTAGAATATCATGATTTAACTAAGATTTGGAAAGAATTACAAGAGATGATGAATATTTAGATTTCCCCTAAACCTTTTACATAAACCCTAATTTGATTTTGTAGAATATGCATAAATTTTCTTGATTTAAGTATGGATAAGTATCATTAGACACCACTAAGCATGATTAGAGTAAGAAATTAGAGCAAAAACCAAACTTCTTAAATGAGGTGTAGTGACCGAAAATTAGGGGATTTTATTCTATAAGATTTTGATTTTATTTGTTTAAATTGAGATCATATTTGAGCTTATGGGTATGATTAATGCTTAGATTAATTTATTTAGAATTTGCCAAGCATTGGAAATGAATTTTCAAAATTTAGTTGATTATGGAGTTTATGAGTTTAAGTATATGTTAAGACTATTTGGTCTAAGTGATGATTCATTAGAGTTCATTGAGCTACATTAAGCATAGTTGAATCAAGAAACTAAAGATAAACTTAATCTTACATTAAGATGTTAAATTCTCAAGAAGAAGGGCATAATTGAATCTCATATATAGAGATTATATTTGCTAGATTTGATGAAGTAGTTAAGATAAAGAATGAATATGAGGGCTAATGTGAGATTATGAGATTAAATTAGCTAAGTATGTAGAAGTTGGAAATTATTAGTTTAGTAGTCAAGAAGTGAAGTAATGATATAGATAAGATAAGTCATAAATGAGATGTTAGAATAGAAGGATGCAATAGCCGAATAAATTATAATCATACAAAATGATAATTTAGTAAAATATGAGAAGAAGAATGAGATTATGAAATTATGATTTCATAAAGAAGAGAAAGATATCTTATCTTTAAATGTTTTACTTAATGTAAGGTCCAGTTGAGAAAGAAGCGAAAGCAAAGAAAGAAAAAGACGAAGCCTCAGGATAAGTAGATCTCTATCCAGGTGGGCTTTCTAACCAAAAGCTATGCACGTGCTAAAGATTTGTTTATACTTTATGTTTTTATGTTAAAGAAGTGACTTGCCTATTTTTAAGCATGTTGCATGTTACCTATCTACGCCAGAATTATGATATCGGCCCTATGCCGGACGAGCTGCCGGTAAGGGTTATGTGCACATTTGACCGTGAGCCTTCTAGCGTGTTGGCCGGTCATAGTGTGTTTGAGAGGGAGGCCTACCTCTCAACACAAGAAAGTAGATATGGTATTTCAGATTTCAGATTTCAGATAATTGTCTGCAGACTTATTTTATGCATATTCAGTTGCATTATTTTAGAAAAGAAAGATATATGAAGCATAGATTTGGCAAGTCAATTATATGGCTCTATGAGCAAGGTTTAAATGTTGGCATGTGTCCACTGAGTGCTTTATGTACTCACGCCCTGCATGTTTTCTTAACGTGCAGGTTGAGCTGGGGATGGCGATGGATTCGAACACTGTAGTTGTTTTGTTATATGAACTTTTCAATGAACCATAGAGTGTCTTGTTGTTTTGTGTTGGATGTTTATTATGTTGAGTTATATGTCGTCACACATGTAGCTCAACTCATGATTCCGTTGCGACTCTTAGTTTGTTTGACACTTGAACACTCGGTACCTTTGTATTGGCTTATCTGTGGATATCCATGGTAGCATCTTACTTTGTGGATTATATTGTTTCATCTCTATTTCTTGGTTGCTTGAGTTGGTATTTTGATGTGTTGGAACTCCAAGTCCAAATATTGTGCAAACTTTGAATTTGCTAGAAACAGGGCAGTCAGTTGCACCCTCTTTTCCGTGAGTTTTGTAAATCCGAATTTTCTGAATTTGGTACCATTTTAAAGATCTTTTCGATACCTTTCCAACGGTTCTTTCGGATCTTAATTCGGAGTTCAAATGAGAAAGTTATGGGCTTTCGAAGTTGATGTGTCCGGCCTGCCCTGTTTTTCGCGAGAACTTATTTGAGTTTCTTTGCAATCAAACATCAATTGTTAGAGTTATTTCCAAGTTAATTAAGTCATGGCTTAATTTCTTGATTAAGAAAGGGTTAAGGAATTGGGCTGTGACAGTAATCTTGACTTAATCAGATCGAGTGACCATGTGTCAGATCATCTGATTGCTTAATCTGCTGTTGATTTGGTCCACGAACAAGTAAAAAGGCCAGAATAACTTCCATAGGATTTTAATCCCTTACATTTTAAGTTATTCTCTAAGATCATGTTCTCTATCAGATTCACCTTATACATTAGTGATTTGGTACAGTTTAGAACAAATTAAGACCTAGCAAGCACAATAAAATCTAAGTGTGTTTCGAAATAACATCATCAAAACTAAATATTGTGGGGTTCCCAACAATTTCCCCCTTTTTGATGATGTCGAAACCACACTATACAAAATAACCCTAAATAAAAGCATTTAAGCGTGATCTGGTTTTAAATAACCAGAAGGGTTTTAAGAGATTGTTATTAATGTTATAACAATCATAGACAATAAGATGGTTCTGGACAATGAGCCTTTGTCTTCAGAAAAACCACATGTATATATATAAGTTTGAGAATAAGTGGATTACAAATAGATATCAAAAATAAGAATAACAGATGGATAACAGATAGAAAAGTCTAAGAGAACCATCTGCCAGCACCTCCCTTCTTCATCTTCTCGCGTTGAGCATCGGAGGTAAACTGGATACTCTCATAGATTCCGTCCCTTACGCTGGCGTAATTTGGATCATGATTATCAATCTTGTAGCCCTTGATCTTGGCCACTTGATTGATGTAGTTGAGAATATAAGTTTTATCTGGTATGATGCTTCCTGGAATAGGTTGACAGACCATATACTCCAGTTCGGGTGCCTTAATTTGAATTTTAGCGTCCTTGGCTACCAACATATTCCTCTGGATCAATTCCTTCTCTGCAAAATTTTCCATGTATCGGTTGGAGTCTTCATTTGGTGTGGATTCTGTATAGATAGGTTCCTTTAGGAAATATTTATTCATAATAAATCTTTGTTTGATAAGCTCCCAATCATTCTAGTCTCCCTCTGGTACCTAATTATCCTCTGGCGCCTTCTTTTGTAGAGAGAGGCTCCAGGCAGTGAATGACTTCCTTTTCTTTCTCCTTGATTGAGTGGTGGATTGTGATGATTGTTATTGTGAGCGTTCTGATGAAGGTTGAGAAAGGGGTGTGTGGAATGACTTTTCCTTAGCCTCTTGTGATGCTAGCTTCCTTTCTCATTCGGTTTGTTCTTTGTAAAATTGTGCTCGAAAGATTGGGTCACAAGCTTGTTCACTGCTTACTCCAAACAGGAGCAGCTCAGCAATCTGGGCTCCCTTGTCGATGGGTTTCTTGCCCTTGTCACGTACTGCTTGTTGCTGGGGCTGTTGTTGGCTTTGTTCTGGTTCAATCGTAGGATTTGCTCTAGGTGGCGTTGTGGGCCTCTCCTTGGTTGGTTGAGCAGGTGTAGTTTCTTGTTGAGATTCTTCTGGTGGACCTTGATCTGGTTCACCTTGATCTGGTTCACCTTGATCTGTTGTATCCTTTCCTTTTCCTTTGCCATCTCCTTATTTGCCATACTTCGACCTTTCCCCCTTTTCCACATCATCAAAAATAGACTTGATGAGTGTATGAAGAGAGGTAATTTCGGTCTTCATCTCCTCCATCTTTTGTTCTGCATCTTCTTTGAAGCCTAGCAATAAGTTAACCGTCTGATCTGTGGCATCGAGCTTCTTCTCTAGTCAGCTATTCATAATGGAGACAGTGGCATCATAGGTGTGCTGGAGGTCTTCCACCTTAGTCAATCTCGTGTTTTGGTGCTCATACTCTGTAGGGTTTGGGTAGAGTAGAGCATCCAGCACACTGACTTGATTGGCTATCATTAGGTCCACAAACTTCTCCTTCTCAAAGGCAGCAAGTTAGGCATGTATATCAATGGCGGTGGCCTCCTTCACGTCAGCAGTAATCACAACAGTTTGGCTCTTCACAACTTCATCAATGCGCTCTTTCTCTTTGGCAAGCATATCTGTGACCAGAGCTTTAACATTCTGGGTTTGTTTTTCAATGGACTCTACCTTCAGATCAAGCTTCACCCGTGCTGCTTCAGCTGCCTCTCGATTGTCATCCATTTTCTTGTTAAGCTCTTTGTTGAGATCTCACAGTTTTTGGCACAGATCTTTATCCATATCGTTGACGTAATCCTTCTGGTGTTGATTGAAATCAACAAGGATTTGAGTGGCCTTCTCTTGTATGAAATTGCAGGTATTATTCATGTGATCTTCAACTCTGAGAGTGATCAAGTTGTCGATTTGGTAGTTGTTAAATGTCTTGGTCTCCCTCTCCAATATTTCTTCCATTTGATAGAATCTGACGTCCTTCTTTAGCTTCTGGGCAACTCCACGAGTGTAAATCTCATTTGTGGGTTCCCCTTCGATGGATTGACCTTCTGGTTCATCATCAGTAGAGTCCAGATGGATGATGGAAGTTTTCTTCTTCTTTTTCTTGGGTTTCTCTCCCTCTTGAGTGGGCTGAGCGGTGGCTGCTTCCTCTGGGTGGCTTGCTGCAACAGATGTGGTAGATTTCTCAGTCTGGTCACCTCCTGGACCTCCCATTTCCACATCTGGATCAGCCTAATCATCTGAGCCTTTGATACTTGAGTAAAAATCCATTCTATCAGCATAGAAGGATTTAAGGTCAATTTGCAGTAGCCTGGCTTCATGCTTCATCATTACGAGTATGAGCTGGTGGTACTCTGTTCTGACTTCACTAACAAATTTTGCTTGCAGTAAACTCAACAATGTGGCTTCCTCTTTCTTCAATTCCTCCATCGTTATGGTTTGAAGGAGGGCATCAAACATGTAGTATTCGTTGTCCTTGACCAGCAAGTAAAATTTGACTCTCTGTGCTGCACTAAGGCTTTTAGGTTGCTGATGAATGCCTGTAAAGTCTTTACGCATGTAGTGATCTGCTTCATTCTCCAATAGTTGAATGACAATAGCAGCTTGCTTTCGCTTCTTTTCCTCCTCATCGATCTCCTCATCTTCTTCTTCATCCTCCTCATTTATTCTTTGCATACGGTCTAGTGAGGGTGTAACAGTTCGAGCGGGAGAGAAGTCTTTGCCCTGATTGGGGTCAAAGCTAGATTCTGGTTCCACAAATTGTGGTTCCTCGGGTGGGGGAGGAATGGAGCTTACTGGTTGATGAGCTTCCTCTGCATCTTGTGGTATGTCTTGTTCTGGCTGGTGTGTAGCAGTCTCTGGTTGTGCCTCTTCAGTAGGTGGTGGTGACTCATGTACTTTTCTCAACCTCCTCCTCTATTGCTTGTGTTGGTGAGTTGTAGTAGATGTGTCAGTATGAATAGAGCTTGCCCTCTTGGCAGGTAAAATGTAGTAGCCTATTTGGCTAGGTACGTCGTGGGATGAGCAGTTACTATATTGTGGAATCCTACAAATATAGGAATCCAACAGTGAATAACATAAAATTACCAGAAATAATAGCAGCATATATCCCATATCACATATAGAAAGAATGAACATGAAGAACATATATGTCTTGTTATCCAGAAATCAACATGTAACCATAGAGTATCAAAATGCAGATTTAACCATGTTTCCAGAAATAGATCTCACAGAGAAATTTTCTATATAAACATGCGTTAACAGTTTAAGAACAAATGACCGATGATAAACCTTTACAGCGTTTAACGATGGCGAAAATTTCTTCCAGTTTATGGAAACCATGGGTTTCATAGACAACATATGATTCAGGAGAGAGAAATTTTTGAACCGTAGAAACGTGTTGTAAAAACATGGATGATTGAGGTGCCATTTTCAAAGGAGTTTGAGTTTTGAAAAGCTTCAAAAATAGTTGAGAAAACAGAGAATGCTTAAGTGCTTAGAGAGGAGTAGAGCGCAGTGAGTTGAGAGTGTAAGGTGGATAGTCAAATGCTCGTACGACTCATATATATAGGAAATAATTCAACGACTAAGATGAAAGCGATAAGAAGTTTAAGGTTTGGATGAAAGTCTCCCTTTTTAGATTTTCCCACTTCAACTTTTGTTTTGCCGCCTCTTTTCGCGTCAGATGCACGCGCTGGATCCTAGTGTTATAGGATGGAGCGTGTAAATCTTTCTAACCACTGCAGCTTTTCTATTCCTCTTATGGCAAGGATATTCCTGGATCGCAGTTCCCAAAACTGTACTAATCATCACAATTATGGAAGATTTAGCAAATCTATGTCAGAAAATAAGCTTTATAAACTATAGTTATGGCTGTAATTAGGTCAGAAAAATGATACAAATTTTTGAATTCCCCCTTGACTAAGTAATCTTTATTGAAAAATTAATTTCCACGTGGCATGTTGTAGATTCTTCAAATTCTGACACGTGTAAATGTAAGCAATTTGGCCTTGCTTATAATTCCGTCTTCTGGTTCTCACATCCATCTGGTATTTGAAGTAATGATCTGATACTAGTGATCTCCTCATTCTGGTGAGTGTTAGTCTTGTTTACAGTGTGTCTTCCATAATCTGATGGACTACCACACCTAGTGATCTGAGTATTATCAATCTGCTATATGGTCTGGTGTTTATCAATCTGGTGTCGATCTGCTTTTTTTTTATCTAAGTTTAATAATCCTATCTTTCCACATAACATCTTGAATCTTTCTTCTGGAAGAGCTTTCGTCAATCTGTCAGCACGTTTAATATCTGTGTGTATCTTCTCGATCTGGATATGCTTTCTCTCCACATGATCTCTTATAAAATGATGTCTCACATCAACATGTTTGTATCTCATGTGCAAAATTGGATTTTGCGTTATAGCAATAGCACTTGAGCTGTCACAGAATATAGGTATCTTCTTGACATTGATCTCGTAGTCCTTGAGTTGTTTTAACCAAAATATTTGTGCACAACAACTATCCGCGGCCATATATTTTGCTTCTATTGTCGATGTAGCAACATATGTTTTTTTCTTTGAAAACTAAGAAATCAACTTGTTTCTAAGAAACTGGCATGTTCCAGATGTTGACTTTATGTCCAACTTGCATACAGCATAATCTGAATCTGAATATCCTGTTAACTCAAAGTTATCCCCACATGGATACCATAGTCCAATATGTGTTGTTCCTTTAAGATATCTTAATATCTTCTTGGCTGCTTCCATATGGGACTCCTTAAGGTTGGCCTGGTATCTAACACATAGTCCAACTGCAAAAGTAATGTGTTGGGAACCCCACAAATAACTTAAGTTTTGATGATGTTCTCTCGAAAACACACTTAGATGTATTCATGTTCTGTGTTACTTCTATCTGTTCCATATGTGACAGAAACATTAACATATAAAGTGTTTCTGTTAGGAGAACCTATTATTATTTTGTCTTGTTATGTCTTATCTTGTTTAGGATTCCATCCTATAAAATCATTCTATTTTAGTCAGTCAGAAGGACTAGAATGTTAAACAGACAGAAGCAGACAGAAATGATTCAACAGAACTATCGTGTGTTCTCAACCAAAAAGTTGAACCAGAGAGTCTCAACCAGAAAGTTAAAGCAGATCAACTCAACCTGAAAGTTGAACCAGAGAGTCTCAACCAGAAAAGTTGAAGCAGATCAACTCAACCAGAAAGTTGGACCAGAGAGTCTCAAACAGAAAATGTTGAACCAGATCAACTCTCAAACAGAAAGTCGAAACAGAAACTCTCAACCAGAAAGTTGAACCAGATCGTGCAAGACCAGATTAATGTTAACCTGGGTTCAACCTGATCAACTATGACTAGATCGATATCAATTTGTACTCAACCAGATCGACCTTGACCAGATCGATTTTGACCAGAACGACTACAACCAGATCAACACTCAAAAGCTGAAATCAGATGATATCGACTAAGTGTCTGTGAATCTCAAAGTCTAAACTACACCTTTCATACCATAGAAGGAAGAGAATCAATCAAGACAAGAAAAGGAAAGCAGTATCCGTCAAACGATGTGCTTACCATTTATAGAAGATTCTGTCAATCTCATTAGAAGGCAAGAGGAGATAAATTAGGGATTCACTATCCTTGATTGGTGAAATCACATTTACTTCAAATCAATCAAGCTCAACGGTTAGAATTTCAAAATTCTACACTTATAAATGGCTAAGGGTGACTACTGATATGTTTTGTGTATAGCAGGCCGTATAGATGGCTTCTGCCCAAAACTTCTTTGGTAATCTGGTTGCATTTAGGATGGTACGAGCTGCTTCTTTTAATGATCTGTTCCTTCTTTCAACTACTCCATTCTGTTGAGGTGTTCTTGCTGCAGATGTCTGATGTGTGATTCCCATCTGGTTGTAGTAGTCCTCAATCTTCTGTTTTAGGAATTCTGTTCCACGATCTGTTTTGATGGTTGTAACAACAACTTCCCTTCTTGTATAAAAAGATTACCCATGTGAATCTTGAATAATCATCAATGATGACCAGAGTGTACTTTCTGTCATTTATACTTAGTGGCTTGACTGGACCAAATAAGTCTAAATGTAGTAACTCTAAGATTCTGGTAGAAGACTGATCAGATTTGCTAGGAAATAATGATCTGGTTTGCTTCCCAGCTTGACATGCTTCACAGATGTGGTTCTTGTCATATACTTGATCTGGTAGTCCTTCGACTAGTTTCTCTCTTGCAATCTTATTGATTGACTTGAAATTGAGATGACTTAGTCGTTTATGCCATAGCCAACTAGTTTATGATATTGTCTTAGTAATCAGACAAGTCTCGATCTAGTTGTTCCATTGCACAATATATAATATGTCCTGCAATTTTCCGGTAAGAAGAGTCTCATCTCCTTCCTTGCTTTTCACAAAACAGTTGTTAGCATAAAAAATAATCTGATTTCCATTTGCACAGAATTGGCTAACTAAGAACAGATTATGACTAAGGCCCTCGACATATGATACATTTGAGATAGTGGTCTTGCCAATAGTTATATTTCCATAGCCTCTGGTGTAGCCTTTTGAGTTACATCCAAAGGTTACTTGTGGTCCTTCTCTTTCAACATAGTCTGATAGAGCGTTCTTATCACACGTCATCTGTTTTGAACATCCACTATCAATAATCCAGATTGTTCCCTTTGCTACCTTACTCCTTCTTGCAGTTCTTCGATCCTGCAATTAATAGATTTTAGCTACCCTTTCAACAAGTTGGTGCATGGTTAGTAGCAAATGTTTCCTTGGGAATCCAGATAAATCTAGTATCAGGAACACATATATAGCATGTAATCCTTCTTCCAGTATCATCTGTTCTGGTTATGGCCTTGTAGATGTAAGGATGATTTCTCTCAATGTTGTCCCAATCTATCTTCTCTTTGTTGGTTGAGAAGATCTTGAGAGGTGTCTGCTGCTTCTGATTTTTATTTGTTTTCTCATATTGAGCAGATTGACCTTCCTTCTGACAGTATCTGTTGTTTTCTATCTCCTTCATCATCAGCTTCTGGGGGGTTGATCTCTCTTGTTCTTGAGATCTTTGATTTGATCTGGTATACTCTTCCTTTCAGCAACAAACTGAGTCTTGCTGGAACTTCCATTATAACCTAGATCAGCTCTCCCTTTCTGTTGAATATCTATAATCATTTCAGCTCGTTCTTGACTCTTGTTGATTTTGCTCATATTCTCCATGTTTTTCTTCAATTTCTCTTCCACTACATCTTTACTGTGAATCGCATTTTTCACCTTGGAGTTGAGTGAATATATCTCTGTATCTTTTGTCTTGATCTGTTCTCCAAGACCATTTATTTGTGCAGAAAACTTGGTGTTTGCTTCACTTAAGAACTTCACAGTGTCATTCAATTTGTCATTTTCCTTTATGACTTCAGAAAATGGCTTCTTTATGTTGGTGTAGCTTTTGAACATCTCATTTATTTCATCTCATGTTACTTCTGGTTCATCTTCATTTCCTAAATCATACATAGGTTTATTTGAAGACAAAGAAACATGAGAGTGTACCTCAAACTGGTCTAGTCCATTATCTAGACCCATGTAGCATTCATCCCATTCTTGATCTGTTTCTTCTGCATAGAATGCTTCATCATCTTCAGATGAACTATCTGTCAGATGACTCGAGCTGCTAGAGTCTTCTTCTTCTGCTATCATGGCCTTGCGTTGGGCCTTGAGTTTACGGTCTCTTTTAGTTCGTAGTTCTTCTCTTTGACTTTTAGATAAGTCTGGACAATCTGTTTTGAAGTGACCTGTTCTTCCACAACCATAACAAGTGTAGTCATTAAGGTTAATAGTTTTACCATACTTCTACTTTCTATTTTGTCATTAGATCGTTCTGCATTTTTGTTCTTCTGGTATCTACTTTTGTTATCTTTGTAGAACCTTCGATACTTTCTCGATCTGATTTCCATCTTGTCCATTCTCTTGGCGATTATGGAAAATGCTTTGAGTAGTTTTTCATATCCTCCTTCTTTTGATGTGGCAGATGATTCTGATTCTTCTGTTTTGCACTTCGCTTTGAAGGCAATCACTTTCTCTTTCTTTGAGTTGTTCTCGTTCTTCTTGCTAGACGAATGTTCTGGTCCATGGATCCTTCTGATGTCACATTCATGAATAGCCAGGTGGTCAAATAGAGCTTCCACGGACAGATCGTTGGAGTCAACACGTAGTGGTTGCATTGCTGAATAAATCTCCCAGCTTGGTGGTAGTGCTCTAAGAATCTTGAGATTCTTTTCTCTCTGTGTATACTTATTCTTATTGAATGCAGAAACTTCAAGTAACACTTCAATGAACCTGTTCTTCATCTGCTCGATTTTTCATCTTGAATTCATCAAACTTGTTGCACGCCAGAGATAACTTGTTCTCGATCATTGCTTCAGAACCTAGACTTAGTTCTCTCAAGGCTTCCCACATCTCTTTGGCTGTATCAAGATCTTGGATCTTAGCCAGATGAACTCCTTTTACAGTACTAGAAATAACTCCTTTGGCAAAATCATCAAGATTTGCTTCTCTTCTTTCCTCAGATGTGTACATTCTGGGATCTTTTAGTACATCCTCCTTAACTACTCCAGTCTCAGTGATACGGGTTGATTCTTCGGAAATTACTAGTGGCCCTTCTTCAATCACTTTCCACATCAAGTAGTGATGAACTTTGAGGCACATCTTGATTCTGAAACTCCACTCTCTGTAACCTTTGATGGAGAATTCTTCACATGCCCTAATAATAGATGATTCCATAGTGACAGATAGGATGCAGATGAATGAAAAGAGGTTTTCTGGATCTATTCAAGTTGACCACGCAGGTTTCACTTTTGTGAAAACAGAAACAATGATCTTATGAACCACGCTCTGATACCACTTGTTTGTTACGAAAGAGCAAGGTTTGGTGTATGGGGGGGAATACACCAAATACAAACTTTTCAGTTTACTTGAGTGATTTGAATAGGAGAGATTTAAGCTTTATGTATTACAGATTGCTCGTAGTGCCAAACCAGATCGACTATCTAGTCAATCTTGTTCTTTTCAAACAGAATCTCCCAAGTGAGTAACACCAAGCAAAGAGCAAGAGTAATCTTATTCTTTAACAGTGTGTTGTGTGCGGAATAATGGTGGACTTAGTTGGCGCTCTTGTTTAGAAAACCTTCTGAAAACTTAATCAAATATTTTAGCAGATAGATTAAGAATGCAATTTGAATGAGTATGATAGTTAGTGAATAAAACAACTGGAATGTAAATGCAGAAAGTAAATAACACAATTATTTTTACGTGGTTCCGGAAACCCCCTATGTCCACGGTCTAATCCAAACTGGATTAGATATCCACTACTAGGATACTCTTCTTATTCACAATCTGGTTGAAACTTACAGAGAACTACTGTAAACTGGATCACTTCACGTTAATCCACTAGAAAACTACTAGCTAGCAAAGATCTCCTTCTTTCTTTCTCGATAAGACAGACTTGAATCGAGGTGTGATTACAATCACGAACATTTCGGAACACGATCAGGTAGAAATCTTCTCTCAGTAGATGCTTAAATGGTTGAGATGATTTCTGGGTAGATTAGCTTGTAGATGATAAGTGATCTTATGAGTATTGGATGCTCGCTATTATGCCAGTCTTTGTTCCGAACTTTTATATGTATAGAATTTTGAAATTCTAACCGTTGAGCTTGTTTGGTTGAAGTAAATGTGATTTCACCAATCAAGGATAGTGAATCTCTAATTTATCTCTTCTTGCCTTCTAAGGAGGTTGACAGAATCTTCTAAGTATGGTAAGCAGATCGTTAGACAGATACTACTTTCCATTTCTTAGTCTTGATTGATTCTCTTCCTTCTATGGTACGAAAGGCGTAGTTTAGATTTTTTGAGATTCATAGACGCTTAGTCGATAGCATCTGGTTTTAGTTTATGAGTATTGATCTGGTACTACTTCTGTCTGGTTGAAACTTTCTGGTTTCAATTTTCTGGTTTCTTTGATCTGGTTCAACACTTTCTGGTAGAGTTGATTTGCTTCAACTTTCTGGTTGAGATGATCTGGTTCAACTTTCTTGTTGAGTTGATCCGCTTCAACTTTCTGGTTGAGTTGATCTGCTTCAACTTTTTGGTTCATATGTTAGTAATACTGTTACATATAGAGAGCAGATCGAGGTAACACAGAACATGAATGAAACAAAGCGTGTTTTTCGAGAGAACATCATCAAAACTTAATTTATTTATGGGGTTCCCAACACTTGATCAAGTTGAGGAGGAGGCAGCAGGCCAAGTCATTGGAGGTGAGGCCACCAATGAAATTTACACTCCAGGTGCAACAGAAAAATTGTGTAAACATATTACTTTCACTGAACTGGAAGAGATCTTGGAAAGAGAGGACAAATCCTTCAACAACTTGCAAGTTGATGATCTGATTAGCATACGAGTACAAGATCATCTGACAACCACCTGCAATCTGCTCCAAGAAAAAGCAACACAAGTTCTTTCTAATTTCAATCAGCACCAGAAGGATTATGTGAATGACATGGTTAAAGATCTAAGGAGAAAGATCAAAGACCAAGTGAAGGAGCTCACCAAGCTGATGGACGACGACAAAGATGCAGCAGATGCTGCTAAGGAAAAGGTCGACCAGAGGCTAGAAATAGTGGACAAGAAGGTCCAAGATATATACAAATTGGTCACAGACCTAGCTATGAAGGAGAAGGAAATGATCAATGAATTTTTTCAACAACTCTGTGAGAATGCGAATTGCTTCATCTTGTACGGTGGAGAGGGTTCCATACATGTATTGGACCACCTTCTTGGAAATTAAGTCCCTGATTTGAGTATTGGATAGGGATTGATGCTGGGTCATCAGTATATCCTCCAAGGTTGTTATCTCAACATATTCATCCATCTTAGCTGCGACAGCAGGGGTATAAATTTCATCAGTCTGTATACCTCCCACCCTCTGTCCAGCAGGCTCATCTTCTTCTCTGGGAGTAGTAACCACTGTAATTGGAATTTTGGTTTGAGTGGCTGGTTCCCCCTCAGCCTGTGCAGTGGGCTGCTCTCCAGCATCAACCGTGTGTTGATCTGGTTCTAGCTCAGTCATTGCTGCACCCGATTGGTGAGCATCAGAAGGTTCTGCTTCCACTCTTGCTTCCTTAGGAATTTCTTCTTCAATGATGTCAAAGAAATCCAGCATATTGGCTTTCTCATATGCAGATCGAAGATCGATCTGGAGTTCTTCAGCTTCAAATTTTGACATCCCCAGAATGTCTGACTTGTAAGTTTCCCTCAACTCAGCAATTGAAGCAGCAGTGAAGATTTTGAGCAGGGTAGCTTCTTCAATTTTCAATGTGTGTATGGATCTGGTTCTAAGAAGGGCATCAAGGACATAGAACTCTTTGTCCTTGATGAGCAGCAGGAATTTTAGGCGTTTAGCTGCTTCATATGTCTCGGGGGTGAGCTGGATCCTAGGGAATGTCCTAAGAACAGAGTGATCTGCCTCTGTTTCCAGCATCTTCACCACTGTCTCTGCCTTCTTTAACTCCTCCTCCTCATCTGTAGACTCATCCTCTCCCTCTACCTCCTCATCAATCTGCTCCAAAGGCTCAGCAGATGATGGGCTTGCAGTACGAGCTGGAGAAAAAACCTTGTTGGGATCCAAGAATGAGATAAGGGCCACATCCTCTGGTGGTCCAGCCATCAGAATGTCTTCCACCTCAACCTCCTGTTGAGGGAATGGTGGTTCCGTAACAGCAGGTTCTGCAGTCTAGACTTCTTTTGCTAGTTTCTGAAGTTGTCTACGTTTGGGTTTGGGTGGTTGGGCTGCAGTGGATGTGTCGGTGTCAATCGAGCTTGCTCTTCTGGTAACCCTCTTGGTGGGGGTCCTCTCGATTGTTTTCTCCTTTGGAGCCTTAGATTGTGTGGAATTTTTGGTTGGAGCAGACGGTGGGATCCAGATGGGGTTCGAGCTACCCATCTCTATCAGCGCATTTACAAACACAGGGTCTTTTACCCGTGCGATCAGATTTGCTGAAATATCCATTGACATTTCTATCTGGTTCTGATCCTTTGGGAAGTGCAGTCTGGAGTTAAACTCAGTTATTGTATCCCACTTGTGATGAGGGAAGAAAGTTTCCAGCATGAAGCTGATTTTTGTTGAGTGTCTTAAACTGCTCCTCTTCACCTCGATGCCAGGGGAGCCTCCTTTCACAAACATAATCATCTTGGCCTCCTTTGCCAAGAGATCGAATAAAATCCTGTCCAATTAACCGGAAGGTTAAGGACAATGGCAGTCAGGATCTTGAATTTCTCTGGGGTAACCTGGTCATAAGACCCATTATGGTTCAAGAAAATTCGCTGTACGAATTTAAACAAAATCCTGAACTCTGGTGCGAGCAGGGCTCGGGTAAACATCTTGTTCATATACTGGATTGGTACTATCATCACCATCTCTACAGCCTTCTGAAGCTGTTCTTCTGTTAGATCCCCAAGGTTAATACCTTCATCTTTCAGCTTATAAACATCATTAATGATGTTTATGACGTTGTAAGTGGTGTTATTGATGGTGTTCCCCTTGCTAACCCTAATGGTTGCTTCGTGTCCACCTTTTTCTCCCTGCCACGAGAGATAGAAGGCGGCGACTTCTTTAGGTAGGAAATGGACTGGATGGGAGGTGATGATATTGTGAAATCCTACAAGGAAAACAAAAGAGCATATGTGAGCACTATCCTTCCATCAGTGAAGTATGAGTGCCCAAAACAGTTTACAGAATCTAGCATTCAATATCATAGTACCAGTAAACATATAGGGCAGTTAAAGATAAATAACAGCACATAAATATTAAACCTTTGCAGCTTCAAACAAGATCGAATGCCTTGTCCAGTTTATGAAACCCGAAGGTATCAAGAACTGCAAAAAGGTCTTGATGAATGTAGGGTTTTAGAAAGTTTGCTTGCTCAAGAAAAACAGATGATTTGGGTGCCATATTTGCTAAAATAGGGTGATTTTTGAAGATTGAAAAAGGTATTGCGAGAGTGAAATTTTCGCTAAGTGTTTGAAGGAAGAAGAACAGTGTATGATAGATGAACCGCCTTATCAAAATGTATATATATAGGTAGATAAGCTATAAGAGAGTACAATATTTTAATTGATTTACTTCCCTTTTTCAGCTTTTTCCCGCCTCTTGAGTTATATTTTAATCTAACGGTTGTAGTGAGGCGCGTTGATTTTGTAGCCGTCACTTTTCTTCCTTTTTCTTGAATAGGTAAATATCTCCTCGATCACGTATCCCAAACACTGTACTAATCATCAAAAATAAAAGATTTGGTATATATATGTCAGTAATTAGATATATATACTATGATTAGGTTGATATGGTCGCCGTATATTGTTGACTTTCCCCCTTAATCAAGTAGTGGGAATTTTAATAAAGATTTATTAATATCTGTTGGGAACCCCACAATATATTCTAAATTTTGATGATGTTCACTCATACACACATTTGGCATTCTTCATGTTCTGTATCATTTCTGTTGATTCTTATTGACCAGATAGTCGAAACCAGTTCAACCAGAAAGATGGATTATGTCTCAGACAGAAAGCTGAAGCAAGACAATCTTTAAAAGAAAGCTAAACCAGCAAGCCTTTAAAGCTGAACCAGCAAGTCTTTTAACAGAAAGCTGAACCAGCAAGTCTTTTAACAGAAAGCTGAACCAGCAAGCCTTTAAAGCTGAACCAGCAAGTCTTTTAACAGAAAGCTGAACCAGCAAGTCTTAGACAACTATACTAAACCAGAAAGACTCAAAACCAGCAAGTCTCAAACAGAAAAATGAAGCTAGTCAACTTTAACAGAAAGTTGAACCAGAAAAGCTTCAGCCAGAAAGATGGAAGATGCTTCAACCAGAAAGTGGTTAACGTATGCTCTACCAGAAAGTACTTCA
>JAPKLX010001266.1:0-23611 GCA_026898415.1 Leonotis leonurus | reverse complement strand
GTGTTTCGAGAAACCATCATCAACACTAATCTATAGGGTTCCCAACAATTTCCCCCTTGTTGATGATGTCGAAACCACACTTTACAAAAAGAGTCCTATCAGTTAATACAGATTGGTCTGGTCTGGTTTTCCAGTTTGATCAGATTACGTTATTAAGTTTATAACGTTTAAGGAGTATTTTATATGTGTTCTGGACAATAAAGTGTTGTCATCAGAAACTCAAACTGGATTCATATATATAGAGTCAAAAGAGAGTTTTACAAAATAGACAAAACAGATCATAAAAGATAGAAAATGAAAAGCTATCTGCTCTTTCTCTTCTCCTCCTGTTGTTTCTTCAATTTGGCCCTTGTCTCATCTGATATGAGTTGTACGCTCTCATATACTCCCTCTCTTACTCGTATGTAGTCTGGATCTTCAGCATCCACCTTATACCCTCTGTTTTCTGCTAGTTGATTTATGAAGTTCAGCAGAAATGTTTTGTCAGGGAGGTCTGTCCCGGGAATGGTGGGACAGGTCCTGAACTCCCTTTCTGGAGCAGTAATCTGGACTTGGGCTTTGGCAGCAGCGGCTCTGATCTCTCCCACCAAGTCTTTAGCATCGTTCTGCTCTAGGTATAGGTCGAACGCTTCGTTTGGAGCCCCCTCACAGTACAGAGGTTCTTTCAAAAAATACCGACACATGATAAACCCATACTTCAGGCCTTCATATCCTTCCTTTAAGTGATCTGGGACCCAGTTGGTCTCTCCCTGTTTTATCAAAGTTTTGCGAATGGGAGCAGATGAGAACCAGCTGGATCCTGCTTTCTTCTTTTTCTTGGAAGACTGACTTGATCTGGTCGGGGAAAAAGTTTTCTGAGCTTGGAAAGAAGGAGAGCTTGCTGGTTTCTTTGATGTACCAGAACCAGATAAGCTCTTTTTCAAATCTTCAGTTGCCTTCTCTTTCTTCTTTGTTTGTGCAGCTGGTAGCTTTTTCTTTCCAATGCCTTCCCCCTTAGCAATTCCTTCCCCCTTTTCGACATCATCAATAAAAGATTGAATGAATGTCTTGAGGGAAGTGACTTCATTCTTCAGCTCAGCAACCTCCTTGGCTGATTCAAATTTGTTAGACAGCAAAGCTGTGATGTTGAGGTTGGAGTCATTGATCTGTTTCTGAAATGAGGCCTGTGTGTTGGCTAGATCAGATTTGATCTCTTCTTGTGCTGCTTTGATGTCAGCAGTCTCATCAAAATACGAAGTGATGAGGGTGGAAGTTGGGTAGCGCAGATCACTGAGTTTTCTTTCAACGAAATTTTTCCCATCAGCTTCAAACTGCCTTAGCAGTGATCTGGTGTAAGCATTTGTTTCTTTGACGATGTCTGCTGTAAGACCATCGGTCTGTTCCTTGACAATGGTGTGTACCATGTCCTTCTCTTTGGCAGCAAATGTGGAGATAATTCTGTATATCTCCTGTACCTTGAGTTCTGTTGTAGACAAACTCTGATCAATTTGAGCTTTGCGTGCTTCAGCAGCAGCTCTGTCATCATCCATTTTCTTGCTAATCTCTTCAATTTTCAAGCGACAGATGCGCCTCAGATCAGTATCGACCTGGTTGACATGAGATTGCAGATGGTCGTTGAATTCTGTCAGGATGCGTGTGGCTTCATCTTGGACCGTGGTCAGCGTTCCATACATATACTGATCCACCTTCTTGGCAATAAGATCTCTGATTTGAACATTAGATAGGGATTGATGCTGATCCATCAATATATCTTCCAAGGTGTAAGTCTGCACGTGTACATTCTGGGCCGCTGCCACACCAGGAGTGATGATATCATTTGTAAGCTCGCCTTCTATATTCTGTCCAATAAGCTCTTCCATTTCTGGTTCTCCCACCGTTGGTGCTGGTGGAGTGGAGATCTGCTCAGTCATGATCTGATCTGGTGTAGGATCTGTTTGTGCTGCATCCGGTTGATGAGCATCAGATGGAATCTCAGGTTCGTCTTCATCAGCCACGCTGTCGTAGAAGTCCAGCTTGCCAGCTTTTTCATAAATTTCTCTCAAGTTAATCTTTAACTTCTGAGCTTCGAGCTGGGCAATTGCCAGAATGGACTGTGTATAGCTTTCTCTTAGTTCTGCCACAGATGAAACTTCAAAAATGTTGAGCAGTGTGGCTTCCTCTGCCTTGAGCTGGTCTATGGGTCTGATTTTCAGCAGTGCATCTAATACATAAAATTCCTTGTCCTTGACCAACAGCAGCAGTTTGACTCGCTTAGCTGCATCATAGCTCTCTGGTGTGAGCTGGATGCCTGGGAATATGTTCAGAACAGCTCTGTCAGCTTCTATCTCAATCATTTTTACAACAGATCGTGCTGTTTTCTTCTCCACATCTTCATCAGAAGATTCAGTTTCTTCTTCATTCTCCTCATTGATCTGTTCCAGAGGCTCAGCAGATGATGAACTTATAGTATGAGCTGGGGAAAAATCCCTGATCTGTTCTGGATGTACTGAGGTCAAAGGTTCTACATCCTCTGGTTCATCAACCATTACAATGTTTTCTTCCTCAACCTCCTGTTGAGGGAATGTAGTTTCTTGTGCTGGTTCTGGGCTCTGCTCTGTCTCAGCCAATTTTTGGAGCTTTCGTCGTTTAGGTTTTGGTTGGGCTGCAGTAGAGGTATCAGTTTCGACTGAGCTGGTCCTCCTGGTCACTCTTTTAGAAGGAGTTTTCTCGGATGGCTTCTCCTTAGTGACCTTTGATTTGGTAGATTGGGCTGCTGTACCCGAAGGAGGAATCCAGATGGGATTTGAGCTTCCCATCGCCATCAGAGCATTATAGACAACTGAGTCTTTAACTCTGGTAATCAAGTTAGCTGAAATGCCCATTGACATTTCCAGCTGATGCTGATCCTTTGGGAAATGCTGTCTGGTATTGAATTCGACGGTGGTATCCCACTGGTGATGAGGAAAGAAAGATTCCAGCATAAAGCTGATCTTTGTTGAGTGTCGAAGTGTGCTCCGTTTAACTTCAATTCCAGGAGAGCTGTCTTTCACGTGTAGGATCATTTTGGCCTCCTTTGCCAACAGATCGTACAGAATTCTGCTCCAGTTCACTGGCAGATTAAGAACCACGGCAGCCAGTATCCTGAACTTTTCAGGAGTGACCTGGTCGTAGGACCCGTTGTGGTTCAGAAAAATTCGCTGTACGAATTCAAAAATGATTCTGAACTCTGGCGCGAGAAGTGCACGAACAAACATTCTGTTGGTGTAATGGATAGGGACTATCATGACCATTTCCACAGCTTCTTGCAGCTGTTCTGCAGTAATCTCTCCAAGGTCAAGTCCCTCATCCTTTACTTTGTAAGCAGCATTGATGAGGTTGATAACGTTGTAAGGTGTGTTGCTTACAGTATTTCCTTTGCTCACCCTGATGGTGGCTTCTTCACCACCTCTCTCTCCCTGCCATGAGAGGTAGAAGGCAGCAACTTCCTTCGGTAGGAAGTGCACAGGATGTGAAGAAATAATCTTGTAGAAACCTACAAAGAACATAATAATATAGATGTGAGCACTATCCTTCCATCAGTGAAGTATAAGTGCCACAAGAACAGTTTATGCAGCTCTATGTATTTTACAGAGATCACATACAAGAAAATAGATACAGAGTAAAGCATTCAAACATTTGAAAGCGAATTAAGAACGAAATATGAAACCTTTGCATTTACGAACGAGATCAAATGCCTTCTGCAGTTTATGAAACCCGTAGGTATCAAGAACTGCAAAAAGGTCTTGGTGAATATAAGGTTTCAAAAAGTTTGCTTGTTCCAGAAATACAGACGATTTGGGAGCCATTTTTGTTAGAGAGTGAGAGTTTTGCAAGAGAGGGTTTTTTTTTTTTGAGAGATGGAAAATTTTCTAAGTGTTTCGTGAAATTTTGGAAGTGTGAGTGATACACGAAACGCCTTATCAATCTATATAAGCGAGAGAGAAGATAATAAAGGTAATAAAATATTGAGAAATCCTTCCCTTTTTCAGCTTTCCCGCCTTTCCATGTACTAGGTTTTCCACCCATAGTCGCCTCTCCTTTTCGTATGATGCACGCGCTATGATCGAACGGTTATGTGATGGCGCGTTGTTTTTGATGCAATCTTTTATCTCTCTTTTTCTAGATTTGGTAGATATTTTTCTCGATCACGTCTCCCAATTACTGCATGCAATCATCAAAAATAGATGATCTTTAAATCTTAGTGTCAGAATAGTGATAATTAGTCGCTGTATACAGTTGACCTTTCCCCCTTAACCAAATAATGGAATAATTAATAATAAATATTAATCCACGTGTCAATAGGTGATCTGGTTGAGGTCAAACTGTTTGTTTGTTAACCACTTTCTGTTCAAAGCTTCTTTTATTTCTCTGGTTGAAGCTTTTCTGGTTCAACTTTCTGTTAAAGTTGACTAACTCTCTGGTTTAGCTTTCTGTCTTTGAGACTTGCTGGTTTTGAGACTTTCTGGTCTAGCCTTCTGTCTTTGAGGCTTTCTGGTCTTGAGACTCTCTGGTTTAGCCTTCTGTCTTTGATCAGTCTGGTTGCTTTCTTTTGGTAATTCTTGTTTGGAATTTATTTATTCTGTATTGACATGTGAGTTAGTGATCTGGTGTTAGTTCCCTGTTGGAATTTTTAGTGATCTGGATTTTATCACTCTGGGTCATGATGATCTGGTTTAGATCAATCTGGTTAGATCAATCTGATTTAGATCAATCTGCTCAGATCAGTCTGGTTTAGATCAATCTGGTTTTATCTTCAAGATTTAGAAGTCCTAGCTTTGCACAGAGCATCTTAAATCTCTCTTCTGGTAATGCTTTAGTGAGGATATCTGCTCTCTGAACTTCAGTATGTATCTTCTCAATCTGTACATGTTTCCTTTCAACATGGTCTCTTATAAAGTGATGTCTCACGTCAACATGTTTGCATCTGGTGTGCAACACTGGGTTTTGTGTAATTGCTATAGCACTTGAGCTGTCACAGAAAATTGGTATTTCCTTGACATCGATCTCATAGTCTTTAAGCTGTTGTCTCAACCACAGTATTTGTGCACAACAACTTCCAGCTGCCATGTATTCTGCCTCTGTAGTTGAAGTGGCAACTGATGTCTGTTTCTTTGAGAACCAAGAAATAAGTTTATTTCCTAAGAATTGACATGTACCAGATGTTGACTTTCTGTCCAGTTTACATCCAGCATAGTCTGAATCTGTATATCCAGATAGCTCAAAATTGTCTTCACATGGATACCATAATCCTATATGGGCTGTTCCCTTTAGATATCTTAGTATCTTCTTAGCTGCTTCCATATGAGACTCTTTGGGATTTGCTTGATATCTAGCACATACTCCTACTGCATAGGTAATGTCAGGTCGACTTGCAGTTAGATAGAGTAATGAACCTATAATCCCTCTGTATTGTGTAACATTTGCTGGTTTTCCTTCAGGATCTGGACCAATTTTCCCATTAGTCTGCATTGGGATTTTCACTGGATTACTGTCTTTTAATCCAAACTTGGCTAGCAGATCGTTGATGTATTTTGTCTGATTGATGAAGATACCTTCTGGTAGCTGCTTGACCTGCAATCCTAAAAAGAAACTCATTTCTCCCATCATGGACATTTGATACTTATTTTTCATAAGTTCAGCAAATTTGTCACATAGATAGGTAGATTGAGATCCAAAGATAATATCATCTACATAGATCTGGACCAAGAGAATATGTTCTTTGACTTTGATAATGAATAAAGTCTTATCAACAGATCCTCTTTTGAATCCAGATTCTAGTAGGAAGGATGATAAGGTCTCATACCAAGCTCTAGGGGCTTGTTTTAGACCATAGACTGCTTTTGCTAGTCTGTATACTTTCTGATCTGGATCTGCTTCTTCAAATCCAGGTGGCTGTTCCACATATACTTCTTCTTCAAGGATACCATTTAGGAAGGCACTTTTGACATCCATCTGGTACACCTTGAACCGTTTGTGAGCAGCATACGCAAGAAACAGCCTTATTGCTTCTAATCTGGCTACAGGTGCGAATGTTTCATCGAAATCAATGCCCTCTTGTTGATTATAGCCTTTAGCTACTAATCTGGCTTTGTTTCTGACTACTTCACCATTCTCATCTCGTTTGTTTTTGAACACCCATTTTACACCTATTACACCTTGGTGTTTGGGTCTGTCCACGAGATACCAGACTTCATTTCTTTTGAACTCATTGAGTTCTTCTTGCATTGCTGTTATCCAATCTGCATCTTGAAGTGCTTCATAAGCATCAGATGGCTCCATGCGAGAGAGGTAACAGCTCAACAATGCACTTTCTCCATGCATTCTTCTAGTCTTCACACGATCTGATGGGTTCCCAACGATCTGTTCTGGTGGATGATCTTGTATCCATCTTCTTCTCCTGGTTATTTCTTCATCAGATAACTCAGGATCAGGTTGATCTGTTGGTTCCTCAAATTCAGGGTGTGCTGTTGTCGTAGCATGAAATGGATTCTCATCTGGACTTTCTTCTGGATGTTGATCATCATTTGTGGTAATTGTATCATTGACTTTTGTTGATGATCTGTTCTCATCCAGGTTAGGTAGTAATATTCCCCCTTGCTGTATGATCTCCTCAGCAACAGGTTGAGTGATAATTTCTTCATCCTCACTCCTAGAATTCCAGATAAGAACATCTTCTAGTAATAGATCATTCATCCTTCTGTTTGTCACCTGATTGTCTGTCTGCTTTTCATCTGGTGATCTGTACTCAACAATAGACTCATCAAAAACAACATGAGGTGTTACTTCCACAATATGAGAATTCTTATTGTAAACTCGATAGGCTTTACTGATATCAGAATATCCTAAGAATATTCCAGGGTCAGTTTTGCTATCAAAAGTTTTCAACTGAGATTTCCCATTATTGTGTATGTAACATAAACAGCCAAAAGTTCTAAAATAGGAGATCTTAGGCTTTCTGTTGTTCCATATTTCATATGGAGTCTTTCCATGTCTGAGTGTGATGGATGATCTGTTTTGAGTATAGCAGGCTGTGTATATAGCTTCTGCCCAGAATTTCTTCGGTAGATTTGTAGCATTAAGCATCGTGCGAGCTGCTTCTTTGAGTGATCTGTTTCTTCTCTCAACTACTCCATTCTGTTGAGGAGTTCGAGCAGCAGATGTTTGATGAGTGATTCCCATCTTGTTGCAATATGCTTCAATCTTCTGGTTGAGAAATTCTGTTCCTCGATCTGTTCTGATAGAGGTTATACTCATCTCTTTCTGTTTAGTGATTTTGTGTAGAAATTCAGGGAGCTTGTCTAGAGTCTCTTTCTTTTTCAACAGAAAGATGACCCAAGTGAATCTTGAGTAATCATCTATGATTACCAAAGTGTACTTTCTCCCATTGATACTTAGTGGTTTGACTGGTCCAAACAGATCAAGGTGTAACAGCTCTAGTGTCCTTGATGTTGAGTAAGCTGTTTTGCTTGTAAAGGATGATCTGGTCTGCTTTCCAGCTTGACAGGCATCACATATGTGATCTTTATCATACACCTGATCTGGTAGTCCTTCTACTAACTTTTCTTTGGCAATCCTGTTGATTGATTTGAAATTAAGATGACTTAATCTCTTATGCCATAACCAGCTTGTTTCTGATACAGTCTTAGTGACTAAGCAGGTTTCGATCTGGTTTGTCCACTGGACAATATATAACCTATCCTGCAGTTTACCGGTAAGGAGTATTTCATCTCCTTCCTTATTCTTCACCAGACAGTTGTTAGTATCAAAAACAATCTGATTGCCATTAGCACAAAACTGACTTACAGAAAACAGATTGTGACTAAGACCCTCTACGTATGACACATTTGTGATAGTAGTCTTGCCTACTCTGATGTTTCCATACCCTCTGGTATACCCTTTTGAATTACATCCAAAAGTGACCTGTGGGCCTGGTTTCTCTATGTAATCTGTCAGTAGATTCTTGTCACAAGTCATGTGTTTTGAGCAACCACTATCTATAATCCAGATGGTTCCTCTAGCTATCTTGCTTCTTCTTGCATTTCTTTGATCCTGCAATTAATCAAACTTAGCTACCCTTTCAACGCTTGGGTGCTTGATTATTAGTAAACAATCCTTTTCGAATCCAGAACATTCTAGGGTTAGGAACAGCAATATAGCAGGTAATGATATTTCCCTCATTATCTACTTTAGATACAGAGTGTATTTCAGATGGATGAAATCTCTCTGTTTTATCATTCTTCAATCCTTTCTTAACTGGTGCTGTCCTGTTGACCCTTTTGTTGTGAACCTGATCTGGTTTTGTGTAGTAGGCAGGTTGTCCTTTCGATTGATGGTATTGCTTGTTGTCTGTCTGTTTTATGACCATCTTTTGAGGAAGATCTTTCTTGTTTTTCAAGTCTATCACTTGATCTGGTATTCTCTTCCTTTCTGATACGAAGCTTATGGTTCCTGAAGATTTTTCTGAGTGACCTGGATATCCCAATCCAGACTTTCCCTTTTGTTGCAGATTGATTAGCAGTTTGGCACGCTCATCACTCTTGTATATCATTTCCTTTCCTTTCTTGATCTTTTCTTCAGCAACATTATTTCTGATAACCAGATCCTTGACTTTTGAATTAAGTGAGTGGATCTCACTGTCTTTGCTCTTGATCTGCTCTTCCAGATCAGTAATTTTGGCAACAAACTTAGTGTTTGCTGTGCTTAGAGTCTGCTCAATCTTCTTTAATCTGTCATTCTCTTCAACTACTTCTTTGAACAGTCTTTTGATGCTAGAGTAGCTTTGGAACATTTCGTCTATTTCTTTCCATGAGTATTCTGCTTGATCTTCACTTTCTTGTTTAAGATCATTATTACTATTTGAAGAATTTGAATAGCATGAATTTACCTCGACTTCATCTAGACCGTTGTCTAAGCCTACAAAACATTCACTCCAGCTTTCTTCATCGTCAGCAATGAAAGCCTCATCATTTTCTGATGAACTGTCTGAGAAATGACTTGAGCTGCTTGAGTTTTGTTCAGCTATCATGGCTTTTCGCTCATTTTTGAGCTTCCGATCTCTTTTAGCTCTTAGTTCTTCTCTTTGGCCTCTGGACAGATTAGGGCAATCTGTTTTGAAGTGACCTGTTCTGCCACATTCAAAACAAGTGTAATCTGTAGAGCTAGAGGTCTTTGTTGATTTAGTAGTCCGCTGTTTAGATTCATTTTTGTCATCAGATCGATCATTATCATACTTCCTGTTGAAGTTCCTCTTATTATCTTTGTAGAAGCGTCTGTACTTCTTCGATCTGGTTTCCATCTTGTCCATTCGTTTAGCTATCATTGCAAATTCTTTTAAGAGTTTGTCATAGCCTTTCTCTTCATCTGGAGTAACAGACTCCGAAGGATCATCTGGTTTGCTCTTCGCTTTGAAGGCTACCTCTTTGTCCTTCTTTGAACTGTTATCTGCCTTTTTGGACAGATGATCTGGTCCTCGAATTCTTTGAATGTCACATTCATGACCTTCGAGATGATCAAATAAGGCTTCAGTGGACAGATCGTTGAAGTCAGCTCTTAGAGGTTGCATTGCTGCATAGATCTCCCAACTTGGTGGAAGAGCTCTAAGAACTTTCATGTTTTTCTCCCTTTGAGTATACTTGTTCTTTTTGAACGCAGATATCTCTAAGAGAATTCCAGTGAATCTCATCTTCATCTGTTCTATTGTCTCGCCTGGTTTCATTTTGAATTCATCATATTTGTTGCAGGCTAGAGACAGTTTGTTCTCGATCATCACTTCAGATCCAAGCGCCAGGTCTCTCAAGGCTTCCCACATCTCTTTGGCTGTATCAAGATCTTGGATCTTGGCCAGATGTACGCCTTTGACCGTGCTGGAAATGATCCCTTTGGCAAAATCATCGAGATTTGCCTCTCTCCTTTCTTCGGAGGTATATTTTCTGGGATCCTTTAGGACAGTTTCTTTGACTGCTCCTGTTTCTGTGATACGAGTGGTCTCTTCTGTGATTGCCAAAGGCCCTTCTTCGATTACTTTCCACATCAGGCAGTGATGGGCTTTGAGACACATTTTGATTCTGAAACTCCATTCTCTATATCCTTGGATAGAGAATTCTTCGCAAGCCCTGATAACAGAAGATTCCATAACAGATGGTATGCACGTGAATGAAAAAGGTTTTCCTAGATCTATTCAAGTAGACCACGCAGGTTTTAACCTTGTGAAACAAAACAATGGTCAGTTTGAACCACTGCTCTGATACCACTTGTTGGTCCCGAAAGAGCAAGGTTTGGTGTATGGGGGGGGAATACACCAAATACTAACTTTTCAGTTTTACTTGACAGTTTAGATAGAGAGCTTAAGCTTTCTCGCTGTGAGATTGCCAGAGGTGACAGACCAGATCGATCACCAGATCGATATCAATCTGTCCAGATAATACTCTCGTGAATAACACTTAAAAGCAGATCAAGAGTGATCTTGAAGTTCAGTAAGTGTTGCGTGTGCGGAATATGGTGGGTTGAGTTGGTTGCTCTTTTAATGGAAACCTTTAAAGACTTAATCAGGTATTTAATAGATTGATTAAATCAAATGCAGATTGTATGATTGTGCTGGTTAGAATAATAAACAACTGAAATATAAAGATGCAGAATGTAAAGAACACAGTTGTTTTAACGTGGTTCGGGAAAACCCTACGTCCACGATCTGGTCAAACCTAGACCAGATTATCCACTACTAGGATACTCTGCTTCTTTATACTCGTGGAGAACGAGTCACAAGTACCAATCACAACTAGACTGATACTTATGCACGAATGAAGGGTCGTGTCCCTTTACAACAGATTACCTCTACGTTACCACTAGAAAACTACTAGCTAGCAGGGTGATCTCCTTTCTCTCGACAAGACCGACTTGAATCGAGGTGGTTGGTGTGATGTAGAATCACAAGATGTTGAAGCTCTAAGTCTGGAATGCAGAGTGCTTGAATGATAATTGCAGTATAGTTCGTGCGTATTCTATTTTTCTTCCAGATTGTTGACTTCAACTATATAGGCATTGAATATTGAAATTCTAGCCGTTTGTTGATTGGTGTGATATAGATGGTATATTGCCAATCAGTGATTTTCATCATATCTGTTCTTGCCATATAGGAAAGGTTGACTCAATCTTTGATTTATGGAAATCAGATTGTTAACGGTCTCTTTCCTTATATGTTTTAATCGTAGATCAACTTTCCAAACCCTGTTGGATGGATCTTGATCTTGACATGGCAAGTGCATATGATGTGTAGGATGATGTCAGCAAATGGCTTGATGACTCAATCGCTCTGGTTCTTCGCTGTAGACATCGATCTGGTCATCGATCTGGTCGCTGTCTGTTACAGCAGATCGATTCTTCTGAGCGTGAAATCTTGACCTTCATCCTATTCTGAGTTGAGAATGACTTCTATAGGAATATATCCTTTACATTCTAAGTCATCTCCTAGTCTGTTCCAAAACAGAAATCACTAGATCTATAGTAATCTGGTTTGACACGGGGAACAGTCTAACATACAGACCAGCTAAGTGTGTTTCGAGAAACCATCATCAACACTAATCTATAGGGTTCCCAACATATAATGTTGAACATAAATAGATAAATAAGATTCATGATAGACATATCACGTATACGTAGAAGGTTTATATTGAACATATAATTACAAGTTACATTTATAATTAATAATGTAATATTTGAATGTGTTAAGTTTTCTACACAAAGTGTTAATCTTCGTCCTCTTCATCGTTATCATTTTCATCTTCCTCATCCTCATCTTCATAGTCATCCTCCTCATCTTCATCTTCTTCTTCGTCATCTGAAGCTTCATCCTCTTGATATTCATCATCCTCGTCATCTTCTTCTTCTGTTTCAAGGATATTATCAGAGTCCACGTGGTCATCATCATCTTCAATTTCTACGTGTTCACCGTCTCGGTGAACTGATGTAATATCATCTACATCTACAGTAGTTACCACATGAGCGTCATCATCCTCCTGAAACGGTGACTCCAACATAGACACATCCGCTCGAGACTCATTGGCCCTTGCCTTTATATAACAAGCTTCCCACCATTCTCTACACTGTTGGTTCATACTCGGATATGAACAGTAATACACTTGTGTAGCTTGAATAGCTAATACAAATGGTTCATATTTTCTGAGTCTGCGCGTATGATTTACAGACACTAATTTGAACTGTGTATCAACCCTTGAACCGGCCGGAGAGGTGTCGAACCAGTCACACTTGAAGAGAACGACCTTTTTATTGTGTAATCCTGGGTATGTGAGCTCGCACACTTCGACTAATTGTCCATAAAAATCCGTCTGACTCGAGTCCCCATAGTTACCCGCTTTTATGCACACACCACTACTCATAGTTGCTTTGTGAGTTCCATGTGATATCATGTGAAATTTGTAACCATTCACCAAATAACCATGATATGATGTAATCATTGGTGAAGGTCCACGTGCATTGTCCCACATAACAGGATCAGTTACACAATTTTGTACCTACATCACACACAAGTTTATACTTATCAAGTTATGGAGTTGTATGTCCCTTATATAGTACTTAATTAAATAATTTCAAGTAGTTTAGTGAAAATTTGACTCACATAGGCGCAAAACCATTCAGAAAATTCTGTAGACATTTTCTTGTCAATGTCCATGTCAGTTATCCATGGATTTGAGTGTCTGAGATGTGATTCTTATTCCCTTCATAGAAAAGTACATATTAGTTTATAAAAACCACACATTGCATTAAATAGTCTTATAATTTGATTTGTAAAAGATTACTTGATATATGGATCGATCTCCACGCAATTATGGAGTACATATAGATGTGCAGCTCTGTATTCCCTTGGATCCAACGATCTTTTCGTTGTCTTTCCAAAACCAGTTCCAGCAAGTTTGAATACAGAAGGCAAGTCTGATTGATATTCTTCTACCCCACTAGTAGAACATCCTCCAACGTAGTTGCGAGGCACCTCTCTATGTTTCGTACTTACATGATCCTCAAAATAATAGGAACAGAAAGCAGTGGCTTCCTCCACTAAGTATGCATTACATATCGATCCCTCAACGCTTGATTTGTTCTTCACATTATTTTTCAGCTTTCTTAAATATCTGTATTGAAAGGATTCATTTAGAAAGCATGAAACAATAGTTAAAATTGAGGAAACATTAAACACAATTGATTCAGTTTGATCAAGTACCTCTCAAATGGGTACATCCATCGATATTGGACTGGTCCTCCATCTCTTTTCTCGTCAGCTAGATGGATAGGCAAATGTTCCATTGAGTCGAAGAAGCTTGGTGGAAATATTCGTTCAAGCTTACACAAAATCAATGGGATGTTATTGTTAAGTGTCTCCATGTCGTCAGTCTTTATGTTTCGTGATGTCAAATCACGAAAGAATAGACACAACTCAGTTATGGACTTCCAAACAGCTTGTGGGAGTAGTTCTTGAAATGCAATGGGTAGTATGCGCTGCATGTAAACGTGACAGTCGTGGCTCTTCATCCCAAACATCTTAAGTTTACTCATGTCTACACATCTACCCATATTTGAGACGTAACCGTCAGGAAACTTAAGGGTTTTCACCCACTCACACAAGACTTTTCTCTTCTTTTTGTCAAGTGTATAGCATGTCTTAGGATATTTATTAGTATACTGGTCACACATCAGCTGGGGTCTATGACAATAGAGGTTGAGTTCCTCCCTCGACTTTGCCGTGTCTTTTATCTTGCCTTGGACATTCATAACAGTATTGAAAATGTTGTCAAACACATTCTTTTCAATATGCATAACATCTAAATTGTGTCGAATGAGCAGAGAACTCCAATACGGAAGGTCCCAAAAGATGCTCTTTTTCCGCCATCCAGTGGTAACTTGTCTTAAGATGCGCTTGTTATTATCATCATAATCTTCGGTTACCTTTATTAGCCCCAAATCTTCAATCTGATAAAGTATCTCTTCCCCTTATCTCCTCTCCGGAGGATCATCTGCAACAATCTTATTCTTTCTAAATGCCCTCCTATTCCTCCTGAACTGGTGATCGTAAGGTAGGAACTTGCGATGTGTATCAAACCATGACTGCTTCCGGCTATGTGTTAAGGAGAATGCTTCTGTTTGTTCAACATCGAGTATGCCGGAAAATCACTAATGGTCCACATCAATGCTGCGTGCATCTGGAAGTTTTGTCTTCTTGAAACGTCATAAGTATGAGCACCGACTGTCCACAATTGATTGAGTTCAGATATAAGTTGCTGTAGGTAAACATCTATCTTATCTTTTGTGAGAAACATGTGCTGTTCTTTCATGCACAACCACAGAGGTAAGTTGTAAGGAGTAAGGATAACAGGCTAGGATGAGTACTGTTGTCCCGATTGCCCGTATGGTTGAAAACCATCTGTTGACAGTCCTAATCGTATATTCCGTGGCTCCGCTGCAAAACCCGGGTAAGTCACATTAAAGTGCTTCCACGCCGGCGAATCTGCAGGATGGCGCATAACACCATCATCAGCTGAGGTTGAATGCCAGATCATGTTGCCGGCCGTAGCTTTAGATGCATACAACCTTTGTAAACGAGGTGTTAAAGGGAAGTAGTACATCTTCTTAAAGGACACTTGTTTACGTCCCCGACTCCTATCTTTGTATCAGCTTTCATTGCAAAATTTGCAATTCACAAGATGGGAATCCCCCTCCCAATAGATCATGCAATGATTCCTACACGAATCTATCTTTTCTACAGGTAAACCCAGAACTGGGAATTCATGGGCAATTTCTGTGTGCTGTAGTAATTCATGGGCACTTTGTGGTGATCTGGGAATGCCTCATTCAATAACACACACAACTCGTTGAAATATTTTTGTGGCATCTTCTTGAGCATATGAAGGTATTTCATTTTCACCATGAAACCTCCAGATCTCGTAACCCCGTGTGAAACCCTTTTTAGCGAGATGAAGCTGTACAACATATGTACTTCTAAAGTATATATTCTTACACTTCACACACGGACACTTGATTTTTTCTCCATCCATTAACTGAGGCTGACTACTTGCAAATCTTAAGAACTCGTCAAGCCCAGCAAGGAAGTGCGGATTAAATCCCCCGTTCGGAAGTAAACGCAGATACATCCAATCTCGGCTCATTTTTATAACCCTGATTAATATTAGTAAGTATTTACATAGTAAAATGAAGTTGAATTAGTTACGGAGAGGGCAACAATATATTAGTGGTCGATTAAATGAGACATTAATTTGAATGAAGATTGCACATGTGTAAACATAGACTCACTTAGGAAAGTGTTATTATTCAGTTGAATTATTTGAAGTTAAATAGAGGAATAAAATTATAAGTTGATCTGGAGTAGAATAGTGGACGACATTAGAGGACGAGAATTATGAAAATTATGATCCCACGTTGATAATTAGCCCTTGCCGGCGAATATTATAATTAAGTTCACTTGCAATTGATTGCATTTGGTTATTTTCGGTTATTTAATTTGGTCATTTTTGGAGATTTGCAGTTGATTGCATCCAAATTAATATCCCACATCACTAAATCTAATCAAAACAGCCAGCTGACACAATCATGAAAATATCCCAACATACACTTCATGATCAAAACATTCGTACATAATAATTAACATATCACAACACATGCATCTCATCAAACCACCACAACATAATATTACACATATTGGGAGAAGATCCTTAAGACGTAATCAAAATCTATCCCGAAGGGAGAAGATCCTTAAGAAATTAATTACGTCTATCCCAATGTCATAAATCCCCCATTTCGTTATACAATATTACCAAAATTAAGAAATTAGAAAAAATCAACTATAAACTAATTAACCTACGTACATTATATGTTTGTGTCAATTAAAACAATAATTTAAATTAAACAATGAATTCACTCATTATGAAATTAAACAGACTTAGAGAAAATATGAACAAAGCTTAGTCTAAATTAGTCTAAATGACTTGGGTGTAAATTAGTATAATCAACCTACACAATTAACTAACATGATTAATCAAATTAAATACAAAAATTAACTAATTCATTATAAATGCTAAATAATCTAAAAATTACCTAATAAATTTAAATAATTAACCTAAATAATTAAATAAGTACATTATTATAATTTAATTACCTTTCACCGAAGTACGGAACGCCGGAGCGGCAGAAGGCGGCTCGGAAAGACTGAGAAAAGAGTCGGGCAGCGACAGGCGTAATAAAATAATCCCTAATTAAATAATTTAAACATATAATTAAACTAACGCTCAATTAACAAAGTATTAATACTAATTAACAATTTAAACTAATTAATCAACAATTTAAACTAAGATATAATAATTTACATCAAGTAGACAAATCCGTCAATTATCTTAAACACTAACACTAACTAAACTAATTTATTTATTATGGATTAATTACAATAATTATATACCTAATATTCAAATTAGTGAATTAACTAAAGTAATTAACATTAATTTGTTAAAGATTAATTAATTAATTATCCTTAACCCTAAGTAATTTAGAAAATATTTTATTCAATTATTCAATTAACTAACCTATAAACTAATTTATTCATTTAAACAAATTAAAATTAATTAACCAAAAATTAGGTTTAACAAATTAATCAATTATCCTAATAAGTTGTACTAACAAGTAATAAATCAACAAAATCAATAGTTAAATATAATTCAACTAATAAAATCAATATATATCAAATTAACAAATTAATTAGATATATATTAACAAATTCAATAATTAAACCTTAAGTAAATAGCATAAATAAAATACCCTAACACTATCCTAATTAACAAAACTCAACCAACTATAATTAATAAAATACCCTAATTTATATCAACTTAATTAGCTAATTATGTCTAATTATCACATAACCTAATTAAAAATAGTTAAACAAAATAACAATAATTATAACTAAGTTAGTTAACATAGAATTAACAAAAATAACATACATTAACATACAATTAACAAAAGCAATTATAAGAAATAATTAACAATAATTATAAAAACATAATCAAAATTATATTAACAAATTAACAATAATTAAAAAAAAAGAAATCTACTTACCTGAAGCAGGGCGGCGTCGGCCGGAGCACGGCGGGGACGGCGGCAGCGGCGCAGGGACGGAGGCAGCAGCTTCACCATACGAATAATTAAAAAAAACATAGAAATAGAAAGAGGGGAACCAAAATGGAAGTATTCGACTTAAATTGGGGTATTACGGCGGTGGGAAGTCGAGATCGCCGTGAAATCGCCGGTGGGGGAGGGAATTAGGGTAGAAGCGGCTGTGTTTCGCGAAAGGAAGGGGACGACCGATTTAAAGGGCTGGACGACGGACTGGACGACGGACCAGTCCGTCGTCCGCATTAAAAATAAATAAATAAACCTAACGATGGACTAGTCCGTCGTCTAGTCCGTTGTTAAGTTTGGTGCCATCATACGCGCCAAAAAATGGTCGCCATTCCGTCGCGAGTCCGTCGTTAACAAAAATCTTTGGAGTCCGTCGCCAGTGGACGACGGAAATCAAAACCGTCGTCCATTCCGTCGCCTGATTAAGTTTTTTTTGTAGTGTCTGAAGGAGGAGGAAAACAAACTACAAACATACTTTGGCTTTTTGGACATCCCCGATGCGCGCCAATATTTTAGAACTTATGTTCTTACCAAAATGAAGGAAGAAGCATGTCAACTATAGATCGATCTAGCCTCTCTCTATACAAAAGAGCAGAATTTGTAAGATCTCACAGTCGATTTGCACTCCGGAGATTTCGATGATTTCTTCAATTTTGAAGAACCTACCATTGAGAAGAAGGAGCCCACTGTTGCTGGTGAGACATCTACATCACAGCCCACTGCCACTACAATTCTAGATCCTACTGTTGAGACTTCCACTTCTATACTATCTGCTCATGTTGTTGTTCAAGAACCAACTGTTGATCTAACGGTTGAAGCCACACATCAAGAACCACTTGTCACTGAAGAAAACAACGAACCATCTGCTGGAGAAACACATGAAGTCCAGCAGGATGATACCGTGCTCCAATCTTCCACTTCTCCGCCTGTGCAAGAAAATGAACAAGCTACCAAGGAGGAGCTTGCTCAAGATAGCAGTGCTCCAAAGAAGAAGAAGAAGAAATCCGCTCTTATCATCACTGGCCCATTGGTTGATGCAGAACTAACTGGGGAAATCTATACCAAGGGAACAACTCTAGATGATTACACTCATCACCATCTCTGGGCCCATGACTTATCAGCAAATCAGTCAATTGATTCACATTCGAATCAATGATTGAAGTGTTGCTCTAGCAAACTTTGTTTTTGTTGCTGCTGAGAAAGCTCTTCAAACTATTAAGGAAAATTTTCAAAGAGCACACAACAATTTGTCGGAAGAGTTACACAAGGATTTGGATGGCGACAGGTATGTATTTTACAAGTACAAGGAGGCCAACACACACGATTCAAGCTGTACAAAGCTGGAGTCGAGAAATGTGATGAAAAGTTCAAGGAATCAGGTGCTAAATTGGTTGAGGAAGTCAAGAAAATTTTCAAAGAGCATATAACAATGTTGTTAGTTACTCCTTGCCAGTATGATTTTTTAACCTCAACTTTCGAAAACAGTTCCTTGAATGTGGTGTATGGAGCTCTACAAATGTCTCATTGCTAGTAGTATTTCTTAGTTTTTCCAAAGTTGACGTAATCCTTGAGGCTTCAAGTCCATATTTCTTCGAATGTAGTTTTCAAAGGATTCCTTCTTGACGTTGGACATAAAATATCATTTTCTTCGTTATGTGGGTTTGAAGATATCATGTTAAAGAAACCTATGACTTAGTTTCAGTTAGAAAGATGAGACTTCAAAATATTCGACAAGATGAAACGAGTTTTAGAGATTAGATAGCTTGTTTGAATGAAAAAATATTTTGTCAAATGGTTTAGCAAAATTCAAAGTAAACCGGAGGAGAGATTCAATGTCCTTGAAATTTGACGGAGGTGTTGTTGAAACCTTAAATTATTCAAGGTATGAATCTGAGAAAAGTCAATGGAGTATAAAGCTTATGAAAGGTACTGCAACAACTTATATACTTTTAGGGTTAAGACTCATTTTGGGTTCAATAATGATATCCAGTGGAAGAAAATGAACAAGCTTCGAGACCAGATAACAATGAAATGTGGTTTGTCATTTTTTGAAATAAAGGTATGAAATTGGATTGAAACAATAAGATAATAGGTGGGTGAATATTTAAATTTACCCATTAGAGAGTCAAAGGCTATAAGGGTTAGATTCACATGTCAATGGCAGGATTCAAACTATGGTGTTTCAAGAAAAGATTTCATAGTACAATTAAATGTTTTAAGAGAATACAATGCTTCAACAAGGTATTTCAATGATAATTGTGGTGAAAAGTAGTACTGGTCTCGTTTGGAAAAAAAATACTTTCACGAAATTCTGGATCATGTGAAATATTTCTATGATTTAAAGGACATATGATTATCGGTACAAGAGGTTATTCATAAAGATATATATTCACAAATAATTGAGAACAATTTAGTCCTAACAAGAGTAGAAAAAAAGGTGTGTGCATACTGTGTCGATCATTTATTAGGAACAAAATTTTCATCATGAATGAATACTAATCATCTAATGAATTTTGAATAATTATAATTGAATAAGAATGATTGATATTTTATAACAAGATCTCATTCTTTAGGAAGAAAGTTTAACCAACAAGGGAATAATGTGGTTTCAATTTATAGAACTCGAAGAATACATTTGGAGATCCTGACACGAATGCTTATGTGAGACAAAAAGATAGTGTCAGAAGAAAGAACTTCTGTAACACAAGATATAAACATGGTCTCAATCACTGATCAAAGTGTACAAGATAAAGTTTGGTATACGAGTGTCAAGAAAATCTTTTCCACGAAAATGACCATGTGCCTTAGAAGAAATTAGGTTATTCATGAAACAAGTGTTCGGGTCAGTGATAAAATAAAAGGAAAATAATGATTTTGCAGAAATAACACCTTGTAAAGATTCATACAAGATGTGTGGAAAATATTTCGTTGATTGAACAAATCGGTGCAGGAAGGGTGCAAGATATATTTTCATCAATTAACACGATCTTAGAAGTTTCAAGACAATCGAAGTTTTACATCACTAGAGCTTTTCCAATATGAGGATGAAGCAGTGGATGTTAGTAATATCTTATAAATGAAGTATAAGGTCATTTATAAGGAAACTTAAGTCATTAGATTGCGTAGGAGTTGGAATATTATTTTTTGGGTAGTATATGACGTTTCTATCCAACATATATAAGGTGTAGATGATAGTGAGAAATTATGGGCTCTCAATTTAATTCAGACGATTAGTTCTTCCTATCCGAGTTATTATCTTAGATATTTCTCCTGAGTCGGATGTGATTAACACCAGTAAGTATCAGGGTTATTCCTTAGGAGAGTTATGCATTTCATTATCATGAGACAATTATACAAATCTATTGATGCTTCTTGCTAAGGGCATGTCGTTGACTTATCTTGTTCTTGGTGCGTTAGGATTGTATCTTTTTTAAATGTTGGTTGTCACTTGGTGTGTCAGGGCTTGATATCATCGAATCGCTTTAGTCTCCTCGTTTCATCATCTTGCACATAACACTATAAGGTAAAGTGTTGGTCCCGAAAGAGTAAGGTTTTGGTGTATGGGGAGGGGGGGGGGAATACACCAAATACAAACTTTTCAGTTTACTAGGTTAATTATTAGAGAGTTCAAGCTATTCTTTAAATAAGAAATTGCTCGGCATATGACTAACTAGATTGATCAACAGATCGATACCAGGACAGTCCAAACAGATTACTCTCTAGTGTAGACAGTTAGACAATAATAAGAGTGATCTTATTATCCTCTAAGTATTGTGTGTGCGCAGAAATATGGTGGATTTAGTGAGTGCTCTTATATTGAAAACCTTAAAGATTAACCAGATTGATTAGAGATGCAGACTATATGATAGTGCAGGGAGTTAGAATAATAAACAGCTGAAAATAAATATGCAGAAACATAAATGACACAGTGTTTAACGTGGTTCGGGAAAACCCTACGTCCACGATCTGATCAAAACTAGACCAGATTATCCATTACTAGGATACTCTTATTCTTTATACTCGTGGAGAACGAGTCACAAGTACCAGTCAAAGCTAGAATGATACTTATGCACGAAGTAAGGGTCGTGTCCCTTTACAACAGATTACCTCTACGTTACCAGTAGAAATCTACTAGCTAGCAGGATGATCTCCTTTCTCTCGATAAGACAGACTTGAATCGAGGTTGGGTTGGTGTGATGTAGAATTACAGGTTGTTTGAAGCTCTTAGTCTGGTTCAGAGATTTGCTTGAGAGTATGTTATCAATGTAGCTCGTGCATCTTTCTCCAGATCTGGAACATCAAATATATAGGCTTTGAATTTAAAATTCTAGCCGTTGTTGATTGGCGTGAGATTAATTGTGGATTGCCAATCAATGATATCCATCATATCTGTTCTTGACTTGTAAAAACGTTGACTCAATTCTCTAAGTATGGAAAGAAGATCGCTAACGGTTACTTTCCTTCCTTGTGTCAATCGTGGATTCTCTTTCCAAACCCTGTTGGATGGACTTCAATTTTGACGTGGCAAGAGGATATGATGTGTAGGATGATTTCATTTGGTGGTTTGATGACTCTATCGATCTGGTAATACGCTGTGATCATCGATCTGGTTGCTGTCTGTCACAGCAGATCGATTTCTTCTTGGCGAAAATTCTTGACCTTCATCCTATACTATTATAGAAATGACTTCTATAGGAATAATTCCTTTACATGTTAAGTCATCTCCTAATCTGTTCTCTATCAGAATTCACTATATATATATAGTGATTTGTTAACACGTAGAACAGTTTAACTCCAAAAAGGACTAAGTGTGTTTCGAGAGATCATCATCAAAACCAAATACTTTAGGGTTCCCAACATAAAATTATTAGGGGTTAAATAAGTTTCTTGTTCATTGCTACTTGGTCTTCTATAGTGGCACTTTTAGAGTTCACGCGATGCCTTCATTAGAAAATCTCCTCTTCATCGTAACTCGTGGGATTAAGGTATAGCTCTACATATTTATTCCTGGGTATATTCTCGTTCACATTTAGTTTCTAGAAGCATATTACCTTATTCTCAATCAGGGTATACTCTATCAAAAATAGTCTTATCATAAAGTTCATCGCCATCTAGTTATAAACAAAAGGGAGAGACCTTAATTCGCCACTTTAGTTTATGATAGTAATAAGTATGCATTCTAATACACGTGACAGTGATTTATCATCGTCGTAAGTTCTTCTAAATGAGATAATTTGTTCATCCAGGGATCTAGCTTTATTCGAGTTCTCTAGAGCTGCGAGTCTAAGTTCAAACTCTTCTACCAGTAACTTAAAAGTCAATTCATAGTCATTCTCATAGTCTAATTTGAGACATACAATTCTTCCATCACTATCATAGTGGTCACAATACGTTAGATGGGTTACAATGTCAGTATCTCCACCTATGTGGTACTTTACTATTTTAGACACAAAAATAGCTTGGAAAATGGTCATCATGTCATCATTATTATCATTTCGATCTCAAGGGCTTCCTCTGTCCCTATTTTGATCATGTGAGCTTCCAATACATCAGTAAAATTACACAATCTAACCAGTGATGGTCTGAAACATTATCCATTTTATCTCAGAGGTTACTACTTGTTGGTCCCGAAAGAGCAAGATTTGGTGTATGAGGGGGGGGGGTGGATACACCACATACAAATTTTTCAGTTTACTTGACTAGTTACTTAGAGAGATTTAAGCTTTCTGAAATCAGATCGCTAGTTGTGACAGACCAGATCGATCTCGTTCTGTCCAGGCAGAAACTCTCTTGTGAATAACACTTGTCAGAGATCAAGAGTGATCTTGTTCTCTAGTAGAGTGTTGTATGCGGAAATATGGTGGACTTAGTCAGTGCTCTTGTTTAGAAAACTTTTCCAAAACTTAAACGAATATTTAGCAGATTGATTAAGTATGCAGTTTGAATGAGTGTGCAGATTAGTGAATAAAACAACTGAAATTTAAAATGCAGAAAGTAAATAACACAGCTGTTTAGGTGGTTCGGGAAACCCCCTATGTCCACGGTCCAATCCAAACTGGATTAGATATCCACTACTAGGATACTCTTCTTATTTATACTTGCTGAGAACGAGCCACAAGTTTCAAACACAATCTGTTTTGAAACTTATGCACGAATAAGGGTCGTGTCCCTTTACAACTTATAGAAAACTACTGTAACTGGATCTCTTCACGTTAATCCACTAGAAAACTACTAGCTAGCGAAGATCTCCTTCCTTCTTCTCGATAAGACAGACTTGAATCGAGGTGTGATTTTGATCACGAACGGCTCAGAACACGATCTGGTGAGTAGAAATCTTCTCGAATGAATGCTTTGATGGATGTGTCACGCCCGCTTTCTACTAATTCTAGTAAAGCCGGGAACATGA
>JAPKLX010000347.1:189179-221573 GCA_026898415.1 Leonotis leonurus | reverse complement strand
ATATATATATATATATATATGTGCGCGCGCGCGCGCGAAGCTTACATCAGTGACTGTACTCTGAACAATTCCATCTCCATTTTTATATATAAATATATACATATATTCAATTTGATATATATCAGAGCCTCTCAATGTAGCCTAGATGTTTGCAGAAGAAGAAAAATAAAGAAGTGGTCCAACAGAGAGGGCACCGAAAAATAATTTCATCACAAAACCCCAACAGTAATTCAGAAGCAGCATATAAAGTGTGTGTATACCAGAATGAAAGGATTAAGATGCTCAAGTATTTGAGCCTTAAAATGTCGGCACTGTTGTAATTCAGCATACAAGAAGGTTGAATTACTTGAGCATGAGTTCGAGCAACTTCATATAACAATCAATGTGACTCATGATTCATTTGTCAAGCCACATGACAATATAGATGGAGAAAGGGATTTGCAGAAGTACTTAGCATATTAGTTACTGTTGGTCTCGAAAGAGCAAGATTTGGTGTGTGTGTGTGGGGGGGGGGGGGGAGAGAATACACCAAATGCAAACTTTTCAGTTTACTTGACTAATTACTTAGAGAGATTTAAGCTTCTGAAACCAGATCGCTAGTTATGACAGATCAGATCGATAACCAGATCGATCTCGTTCTGTCCAGGCAGAAACTCTCACGTGAATAACATTTAAGCAGAAATCAGGAGTAATCTTGACTTCTAGCAGAGTGTTGTGTGCGGAATATGGTGGACTTAGTTAGTGCTCTTGTTTAGAAAACCTTTTGATGTTATTCAGGGATTTAGTAGATCGATTAAAAATGCAGTTTGAATGAGTGTGCAGATTAGTGAATAAAACAACTGAGTTTTAAAATGCTGGAAGTAAATAACACAGCTATTTACGTGGTTCGGAAAACCCCCTACGTCCACGGTCCAATCCAAACTGGATTAGATATCCACTACTAGGATACTCTTCTAATTTATACTCGCTGAGAACGAGCCACAAGTTTCAAACACGATTTGTTTTGAAACTTATGCACGAATAAGAGTCGTGTCCCTTTACAACTTACAGAAAACTACTGTAACTGGTTCTCTTCACGTAAATCCACTAGAAAACTACTAGCTAGCGAAGATCTCATCCCTTCTTCTCGATAAGACAGACTTGAATCGAGGTGTGATTTCGATCACGAACGACTCAGAACACGATCTGGTGAGTAGAAATCTTCTTGAATGAATGTTTCACTGGATATGATGATTTATGGGCAGAGTAACAGCTTGTTGATTGTAGATAGTAGAGTTCTTGTAATCTTCCGGTCTTTGTTCCAAGCATTTATAGGTGTAGAATTTTGAAATTCTAACCGTTGGCCTTGATTGGTTTGGAGTAAATGTGATTTATCAATCAAGGATATTGAATCCCTAGATTGTCTCCTCTTGTCTTTGGAAAGTTTGACTGACTCTTTCGTAAATATGAAAAGCAGATCGTTGACAGATACTATTTTTCCTTCTTTGCGTATGGTTGATTTTCCTTCCATCTTAATAGCACGAATGATGTGGCAATGAGTTTGGGACTCTTCATCAGTTAATATGGTCAAAGCGTATGTTTTGCCAATTAACTGATAGTTGAACTGATATCATCTGGTTCGATCTTGGACATCGATCTGGTCACACCAGATTGATATCGATCTGGTCCTTTAGAAGGTATGCTCCAACTTGAGAACAAGTTGTCTCTAGCATGTAACAAGTTTGATGAATTCAAGATGAAACCTGGAGAAACCATCGAACAGATGAAGAACAGATTCATCGAAGTACTACTTGAAGTTTCTGCATTCAACAA
The DNA here is from genome assembly GCA_026898415.1 of Leonotis leonurus. NCBI lineage: Eukaryota > Viridiplantae > Streptophyta > Magnoliopsida > Lamiales > Lamiaceae > Leonotis > Leonotis leonurus. The sequence continues at coordinate 219,761 of JAPKLX010000347.1, read as the reverse complement.
AAACAAATACACTCAGAGAGAAAAGAATCTCAAGATTCTTTGAGCATTACCACCAAGCTGGGAGATATACTCAGCAATGCAACCACTACGTGCTGACTTTAACGATCTGTCTGTGGAAGCTCTATTTGATCATCTGGCTGTTCACGAATGTGACATCAGAAGAATACATGGACCAGATCATTCATCCAGCAAGAAGAACGAGAACAACTCAAAGAAAGAGAAAGAAGTTGCCTTCAAAGCGAAGTGCAAAGCAGATGAATCAAAACTATCTGCCTCACCAGTAGAAGGAGGATACGACAAACTACTCAAGGAATTCTCAATGATTGCCAAGAGAATGGACAAGATGGAACTCAGATCAAGAAAATATTGAAGGTTCTACAAAGACAACAAATGTAGATACCAGAAGAACAAAGAAGAAGAACGATCTGATGGCAAAATAGAAAGTAAAAGTAATAGTAAAATCACTAAACCTAATGACTATACTTGCTATGGTTGTGGCAGAACAGGTCACTTCAAAACAGATTGCTCTGATCTGTCCAAAAGTCAAAGAGAAGAATTAAGAGCAAAAAGAGATCGTAAACTAAAATATGAGCGAAAGGCTATGCTTACTGAACAAGATTCAAGCAGCTCGAGTCATTTTTCTGAAAGTTCATTTGAGAATGATGAAGCATTCTTTGCAAATGATAAAGAATGCTGGGATGAATGCTACGTTGGTCTGGACAATGGTCTTGATGAAGTTGAGGTAAATTCTTGTAACTCAACCTCTTCAAATGAAAATGGTCTGGAACAGGAAATAGAAGATCAAGATGAATATTCATGGGATGAGGTTAATGAGATGTTCAAGAGCTACTCAAGCATCAAGAGACTATGTAGAGAAGTTGTTGAAGAAAATGACAGATTGAAGAAATCTGAAGAGATATTGAGTAAAGCAAACACTCAATTTGTTGCTAACATAAACGATCGGGAAGAACAGATCAAAGGAAAGGACAGTGAGATTCATTCACTAAATTCAAAAGTGAAGGATCTTATCAAAAGAAACAATGTAGCTGAGGAAAAGATAAACAAAGGGAAGGAAATGATATACAAGAGTGATGAACGTGCAAAGCTGCTAATCAACCTTCAACAACAGGGTACATCTGGAGTAGGATATCCAAGCCACTCAGAGAAGCTCTCTAGTACCATAAAATTCGTACCAGAAAGGAAACAAATACCAGATCAAGTTAAAAACTTGAAAAACAAGAAAGACTTTCCTCAAAAGATGATGGTGAAATAGACTAGCAATAGACAGTACCATCAAACAAGAGAACAACCAGCAGATTACACAGAAACAAAAGGGGTACACAACAAGAATGTCAACAGGACATTACCCAACAAGAATGTCAACAAGACATTACCCAATAAGAACGTCAACAGGACTGTACCCACTAATAAAGGATTGAAGAATGATGGAATAGAAAGATATCATCCATCTATATTTCATTCTATGTCAAAAGTTGATAATGATGGAAATATTATTACTTGCTATATTACTGTCCCCAACCCAAAAATGTTCTGGATTCGAAAAGGAACATTTGCTAATAATCAAGCACCCAGACTATGAAGGGTAGCTAAGCTTTATTAATTGCAGGAACAGAGGAATGCAAGAAGGAACAAAGTAGCAAGAGGAACTATCTGGATAATAGATAGTGGCTGTTCAAAACACATGACGTGTGACAAGAACCTGCTATCAGACTACATAGAGAAACCAGGACCCCAGGTTACTTTTGGATGTAATTCAAAAGGATATACCAGAGGGTATGGAAACATCAAAGTTGGCAAGACCACCATCACAAATGTATCATATGTTGAGGGTCTCAGTCATAATTTATTTTCTGTAAGTCAGTTGTGTGCTAACGGTAACCAAATTTTTTTTGATTGTTTTGTAAAGAACAAGGAAGGAGATGAGATACTCCTTACCGAAAAATTGCCGGATAGATTATATATTGTGCAATGGGACAACCAGATTGAGACATGTCTGGTCACTAAGACACTATCAGAAACTAGTTGGCTGTGGCATAAACGACTAAGTCATCTCAACTTCAAGTCAATCAATAAGATTGCACGAGAAAAACTAGTCGAAGGGTTACCAGATCAAGTATATGACAAAAATCATATCTGCGAAGCATGTCAAGCTGGAAAACAAACCAGATCATCTTTTTCTAACAAATCTGTTCAGTCTTCTACCAGAATCATAGAGTTACTACATTTAGACTTATTTGGTCCAGTTAAGCCATTAAGTATAAATGGTAGAAAGTATACTCTGGTAATCATTGATGATTATTCAAGATTCACATGGGTAACCTTCTTATATAAGAAGAAAGAGACCTTGGAAAAGCTGCCAATCTTCCTCACCAAAATCACCAAGAAAAAGGAAGTTTCTGTTACAACCATCAGAACTGATCGTGGAACAGAATTCCTAAATCAGAAGATTGAGGACTACTGCAACACGATGGGAATCACACATCAGACATCTGCAGCTAGGACTCCTCAACAGAATGGAGTTGTTGAAAGAAGGAACAAATCATTAAAAGAAGCAGCTCGAACTATGCTCAATGCAACCAGATTACCAAAGAAATTCTGAGCAGAAGCCATCTATACGGCCTGCTATACACAAAACAGATCAGTGGTCACCATTAGATATGGGAAAACACCATACGAAATCTGGAACAACAGAAAACCCAGGATACATTACTTTCGTACTTTTGGCTGTTTGTGTTACATCCATAATAATGGGAAATCTCAGTTAAGAACTTTTGATAGCAAAGCTGACCCTGGAATATTCTTAGGATATTCAGACGTTAGTAAAGCTTATAGGGTTTATAACAATATGTCTCATGTTGTGGAGGTAACACCTCATATTGTTTTTGATGAATCCTTTATCAATGACAGAGAGTTAGGTGATGAATATACACAAGACCAGAACAAGAATAAGAGCAAAGAAGGAATATTGCTAGAAGATATTCTTATTTGGAATACAACAGAAGATAACAAAATAGATGTTCCATCTAATGCTGAAGCAGTAAGCTCACAGCAAGGGGGAACAGAACATATTATTCTGGATTGTGACAGAACAACAACTCTACGAGAAGATAATCAGCCAGAAGGAGAAGAGAATGTAGAAAAACCTCAAAATCAACCAGAAGAATCTAGAGATACAAATGGTTGGAATAATAATCAAGAAACTGAAGAACCAGAAGTTGAAAATCCATTTCAAGCATCTTCAACATCACACCCTGAATTTGAGGAAACAACAGATCAACCTGATCCCGAGATATCAGAAGAAGAGATAAACAGAAGAAGAAGATGGATACAAGACCATCCACCAGAACAGATTGTTGGGAACCCATCAGATTGTGTGAAAACCAGAAGAATGCATGGAGAAAGTGCCTTATTAAGTTGCTATCTGTCTCGCATAGAACCATCTGATGCATATGAAGCTCTACAAGATGCAGATTGGATAACAGCAATGCAGGAAGAACTCAATGAGTTCAAAAGAAACGAGGTCTGGTATCTCGTGGACAGACCCAAACACCAAGGAGTCATAGGTGTAAAATGGGTGTTCAAAAATAAACGAGATAAAAATGAAGAAATAGTCAGAAACAAGGCCAGATTAGTAGCTAAAGGCTATAATCAACAAGAAAGCATCGACTTTGACGAGAATTTCGCACCGGTTGCCAGATTGGAAGCTATCAGACTATTCCTTGCATATGCAGCATACAAGAAATTCAAAGTGTACCAGATGGATGTTAAAAGTGCATTCCTAAATGGTATACTTGAAGAAGAAGTATATGTTTAACAACCACCTGGTTTTGAAGAAGGAAATCCTGACCAGAAAGTATACAGATTAGCTAAAGCTGTCTATGGATTGAAACAGGCACCCAGAGCGTGGTATGAAACGTTGTCAACATTTCTGCTGGAATCAGGCTTCAGAAGAGGTTCTGTTGACAAGACATTGTTTGTCATCAAAGTTAAAGAACATATCCTTTTAGTCCAGATATATGTCGATGACATAATCTTTGGATCACAGTCTCCTTATCTATGTGATAAATTTGCAGAACTAATGAAAAATAAATATCAAATGTCCATGATGGGCGAGATGAATTTCTTTTTAGGTTTGCAGGTCAAACAGAAACCATATGGTATCTTCATAAATCAAACAAAGTACATCAACGATCTGCTGACCAAATTTGGGCTCAAAGACAGTAACCCAGTGAAAATCCCAATGCAAACCAACGGGAAGATAGATCCAGATCCAGAAGGCAAACCAGCAAACATAACACAATACAGAGGCATCATTGGCTCACTACTGTATCTTACTGCAAGTCGACCAGATATCACATTTGCAGTGGGAGTATGTGCCAGATATCAAGCTAACCCCAGAGAATCACATATGAAAGCTGCCAAAAAGATACTTAGATATCTTAAAGGAACAGCTCACATTGGCCTCTGGTATCCACATGACGACAATTTTGAATTAACAGGCTACTCTGACTCAGATTATGCAGGATGCAATCTGGACAGAAAGTCTACTTCTGGAACATGTCAGTTTCTTGGAAACAAGTTGATATCTTGGTTCTCAAAGAAACAAACATCTGTCGCCACATCAACAACAGAAGCAGAATATATGGCTGCTGGAAGTTGTTGTGCACAAATCTTATGGTTGAAACAGCAACTAAGAGACTACGAGATCAAAGTAAAGGAGATACCCATATTTTGTGACAGTTCAAGTGCAATTGCCATAACACTGAATCCAGTACTTCATACAAGATGCAAACACGTTGATGTGAGACATCATTTTATCAGAGATCATGTAGAGAGAAAGCACATCCAGATCGAAAAGATTCACACGAATATCCAAGATATCTGCTTCTTTGAAAACCAAGATATCAACTTGTTTCCCAGAAACTGACATGTGCCAGAGGTAGACTTTCTGTCCAGTTTGCATCCTGCATAATCTGAGTCAGAATAGCCTGTTAGTTCAAAGTTGTCGTCATGCGGATACCAGAGACCAACGTGAGCTGTTCCTTTAAGATATCTAAGTATCTTTTTGACAGCTTCCATATGTAATTCTTTGGGATTGGCTTGATATCTTGCACATACTCCTACTGCAAACGTGATATCTGGTCGACTTGCAGTGAGGTATAAAAGTGAGCCAATTATGCCTCTGTATTTTGTTATAGGTGCTGGTTTCCCTTCTGGATCTGGGTCTATCTTTCCATTCGTCTGCATTGGAATCTTGGCTGGCTTGCTGTCTTTAACTCCAAACTTGTTGACCAGATCGTTAATGTACTTTGCTTGATTTACAAAGATACCATCTATCAACTGTTTTACCTGCAAACCTAAGAAGAAATTCATCTCACCCATCATGGACATTTGATATTTGTTCTTCATTAGTTCAGCAAATTTATCACATAAATGGGAAGATTGAGATCCAAAAATTATGTCGTCTACATATATCTGCACCAAAAGGATATGTTCTTTGACTTTAATGAAAAATAGTGTTTTGTCAACAGAACCTCTCTTGAATCCTGATTCCAGCAGAAAGGTTGATAACATCTCGTACCACGCTCTTGGTGCTTGTTTTAATCCATAGACAGCTTTAGCTAATCTATATACCTTCTGGTCAGGATTTCCTTCTTCAAAACCAGGTGGTTGTTCAACATATACTTCTTCTTCAAGTATACCATTTAGGAATGCACTTTTAACATCCATATGGTACACTTTGAATCTCTTGTATGCTGCATATGCGAGAAATAATCTGTTGACTGTATCCCTTTGCAACAAGTCTAGCTTTGTTTCTGACTACTTCTCCATTTTCATCTCGTTTATTCTTGAATTCCCATTTGACACCTATTACTCCCTGATGATCAAGTCTGTCTACCATATACCAGACTTGGTTTCTTTTAAACTCATTGAGTTCTTCTTGCATAGCAATGACCCAGTCTGCATCTTTGAGTGCTTCATAAATGTCAGAGGGTTCAACACGTGATAGATAGCAACTGAGAAGTGCACTCTCTCCATGCATTCTTCTGGTTCTTACTCTATCACTTGGATTCCCAACAATCTGTCCAGGAGGATGATTGTCCTGTATCCATCTCCTCCTGCTGGTCATTTCTTCTTCTGATATCTCAGGTTCTGGTTCATTTGTTGGGTCCTCAAATTCTGGATGAGATGTTTGAAAAGGATTGTCCACTTCTGGTTCTTGATTATTGTTCCAACCATTTGTATCTCTTGATTCTTCTGGTTGATCGTGATTTTGTTCATTATTATCTCCTTCTTCTGGTTGATTACCTTCTGGTTGAATTCTTGATCTGTCAAGGTCCAGAATGATGTGTTATGTTCCCCCTTGCTGTGAGCTTATTGCTTCAGCATTAGATGGAACATTAATATCATTATCATCTGTTGTATTCCAGATAAGAATATCTTCTAGCAGAATTCCTTCTGTTCTCTTTTCTTTGTTCTGGCCTTGTGTATGATCATCACTCAACTCTCTGTCAATGATAAAAGACTCATCAAAGACAATATGAGGTGTTACCTCCACAATATGGGTCTTCTTGTTGTAAACCCTATAAGTTTTACTAACATCAGAATATCCTAAGAATATTCCAGGGTCAGCTTTACTATCAAAGGTTTTCAACTGTGATTTCCCATTATTATGGATGTAACATAAACAACCAAAAGTACGGAAGTAATGTATCCTGGGCTTTCTGTCGTTCCAGACTTCGTATGGTGTCTTTCCATGTCTGATGGTAACTACAGCTCTATTCTGTGTGTAGCAGGCTGTAGAAATCGCTTCTGCCCAAAATTTCTTAGGTAATCTGGTTGCATTAAGCATAGTGCGAGCTGCTTCTTTTAATGATCTGTTTCTTCTTTCAACTACTCCATTCTGTTGAGGTGTTCTGGCTGCAGATGTCTGATGTGTGATTCCCATCTGGTTGTAGTAATCCTCAATTTTCTGGTTTAGGAATTCTGTACCACGATCTGTTCTGATGGTAGTAACAGGGACTTCCTTTTTCTTGGTAATTTTTTTGAGGAAGTTGGGCAGCTTTTCCAATGTTTCTTTCTTCTTATATAAGAAGATTACCCATGTGAATCTTGAATAATCATCAATGATGACCAGAGTGTATTTTCTACCATTTATACTTAATGGCTTAACTGGACCAAATAAGTCTAAATGTAGTAACTCTAAGATTCTGGTAGATGACTGGACAGATTTGCTAGAAAATGACGATCTGGTTTGTTTTCCAGCTTGACATGCTTCACAGATGTGATTCTTGTCATATATTTGGTCTGGTAATCCTTCAACTAGTTTCTCTCGTGCAATCTTATTGATTGACTTGAAGTTGAGATGGCTTAGTCGTTTATGCCACAGCCAACTAGTTTCTGATACTGTTTTAGTGACCAGACATGTCTCAATCTGGTTGTCCCATTGCACAATATATAACCTATCCTGCAATTTTCCGGTAAGGAGTATCTCATCTCCTTCCTTGCTTTTCACGAAACAATTGTTAGCATCAAAAACAATCTGATTACCGTTAGCACAGAACTGACTTACAGAAAACAGATTGTGGCTAAGACCCTCAACATATGATACATTTGTGATGGTGGTCTTGCCAACTCTTATGTTTCCATATCCTCTGGTATATCCTTTTTTATTACATCCAAAGGTGACCTGAGGACCTGGTTTCTCTATATAGTCTGATAGTAGGTTCTTGTCACATGTCATGTGCTTCGAACAACCACTATCTATGATCCAGATTGCACCTTTAGCTAACTTGTATCTTCTTGCAGTCTTCTGGTCCTGCAATTAATTACACTTAGCTACCCTTTCAATATTTGGGTGCTTGGTTATTAGCAAATGTTCCTTTTCGAATCCAGAACACTTTTGGATTGGGGACAGCAATATAACAAGTGATAGTATTTCCATCATTATCAACTTTTGACACAGAATGAAATATAGATGGATGATATCTTTCTATTCCATCATTCTTCAGTCTTTTATTAGTGGGTACTGTCCTGTTGACATTCTTGTTGTGTACCCCTTCTGTTCTTGTGTAATCTGCTGGTTGTTCTCTTGTTTGATGGTACTGTTTGTTGCTAGTCTGTTTCACCATCATCTTATGTGGTTGATCTTTCTTGTTTCTGAGGTTTATCACTTGGTCTGGTATTTGTTTCCTTTCTGGTACGAATTTTATGGTGTTAGAGGACTTCTTTGAGTGGCCTGGATATCCTACTCCAGATGTACCCTTTTGCTGCATGTTAATTAGCAGTCTAGCACGTTCATCACTCTTGTAGATGATTTCTTTTCCTTTCTTGATCTTTTCCTCAGCTACGTTGTTTCTAGTGATAAGATCCTTCACTTTTGAATTTAGTGAGTGAATCTCACTGTCCTTTCCTTTGATCTGTTCTTCCAGATCGTTGATGTTAGCAACAAATTTAGTGTTTGCTTTACTCAATATCTCTTCAGATTTCTTCAATCTGTCATTTTCTTCAACAACTTCTCTAAATAGTCTCTTGATACTCGAGTAGCTCTTGAACATCTCATTAACTTCATCCCATGAATATTCATCTTGATCTTCTATTTCTTGTTCCAGGTTAATATTATTTGAAGAATCAGAGTTGCAAGAGTTTACCTCTACATCATCCAGACCGTTGTCTAGTCCTACATAGCATTCATCCCAATCTTCTTCTTCATTGGCAAAGAATGCTTCATCATCTTCTAATGAACTATCTGACAGGTGACTTGAGCTTTTAGTTTTCTGTCTCTCTTAGCTCGTAGTTCTTCTCTTTGACTTTTAGATAAGTCTGGGCAGTCTGTTTTGAAATGGCCTGTTCTCCCACAACCATAACAAGTATAGTCAGTAGGATTAGTGATTTTGCCATTCCCTCTACTTTCTGTTTTGTCATCAGATCGTTTTGCTTCTTTGTTCTTCTGGTATCTGCTCTTGTTATCTTTGTAGAACCTTCGGTACTTTCTTGATCTGATTTCCATTTTGTCCATTATCTTTGCAATCATTGAGAATTCTTTGAGTAACTTATCATAACCTCCTTCTTCTGGAGTGACAGATGTGGTTGATTCATCTGTTTTGCACTTCGCTTTGAAGGCAGTCTCTTTCTCCTTCTTTGAGTTATTTTCGCTCTTCTTGCTGGAGGAATAATCTGGTCCATGAATTCTTCTGATGTCACATTCATGGACAGCTAGATGATCAAATAGTGCTTCTACAGATAGATCATTAAAATCAGCACGTAGAGGTTGCATAGCTGAGTAAATTTCCCAGCTTGGCGGTAGAGCTCTCAGAATCTTGAGATTCTTCTCTCTCTGTGTGTACTTGTTCTTTTTGAAGGCAGAAACTTCAAGTAGTACTTCAATGAACCTGTTCTTCATCTGCTCGATGGTTTCTCCAGGTTTCATCTTGAATTCATCAAACTTGTTGCATGCTAGGGACAGCTTGTTCTCAATCATTGCTTCAGAGCCTAGACTGAGATCTCTCAAAGCTTCCCACATTTCTTTGGCTGTATCGAGATCTTGAATCTTAGCCAGATGGTCTCTTTTTACAGTACTGGAAATAACTCCTTTGGCAAAATCATCAAGATTTGCTGGGATCTTTGAGTACATCCTCTTTGAGTACATCCTCTTTAACAACTCCTCTTTAACAACTCCTTTGGCGTGTATTTTCTGAGATCTTTGAGTACATCCTCTTTAACAACTCTTGTTTCAGTGATGTGAGTTGTTTCTTCAGTAATGGCCAATGGTCCTTCTTCAATTACCTTCCACATCAGGCAGTGATGAGCCTTGAGACACATCTTGATTCTGAAACTCCACTCTCTGTAGCCTTGGATGGAGAATTCTTCGCATGCCCTGATAACAGATGACTCCATAGCAGATAATATGCTAGTGAATGAAAAAGATTTTCTAAGATCTATTCAAGTTGACCACGCAGGTTTTATCCCTGTGAAACAAAACAATGGTCGTTTGAACCACCGCTCTGATACCACTTGTTGGTCCCGATAGAGCAAGGTTTGGTGTATGAGGGGGGGAATACACCAAATACAAACTTTTCAGTTTACTTGACTAATTAATAAGAGAGACTTTAAGCTTTCTGGATTACAGATTGCTCAACGTGACAGACCAGATTGACTATCTAATTAATCTTTTTCTGTCCAAGCAGAATCTCTCAAGTGAGTAAAACAAGGCAGAAAGTAAGAGTGATCTTATTTTCTAACAGTGCATTGTGTGCGGAATAATGGTGGACTTAGTGGGTGCTCTTTGATTAGAAAACCTTTCAAATCTTAGTCGAGTATTTAGAGAATTGATTAAGAATGCAATTTGTATGAGAGTGACAGATAGTGAATAAAACAACTGGAATATAAATGCAGAAAATAAATAACACAGTTATTTTACGTGGTTCGGGAAACCCCCTACGTCCACGGTCTAATCCAATCTGGATTAGATATCCACTATTAGGATACTCTCTTCTTTATACTCGCTGAGAACGAGCCACAAGTTTCAATTACAAACTTGATTGAAACTTATGCACGAATAAAGGTCGTGTCCCTTTACAACTTACAGAAAATTACTGTAAAACAGGATTTCTTCACGTTAATCCACTAGAAAACTACTAGCTAGCAAAGATCTCCTTCCTCTCTCGAAAAGACAGACTTGAATCGAGGTGTGATTGCGATCACGAACGGTTTGAAGCTTTTGTCTGATGTGTGATTGAGTTGCTTGAGAATGTTTCAATAATATATCGCTTACACACATCAGACTTTAAATCTCCAAACATATATAGGCTTTGAATCTTGAAATTCTAGCCGTTTGTTGATTGACGTGATTTGATTTGTGGATTGCCAATCAATCATATCTCTTCTTTCCTTGTAGGTTCGTTGACTGAATCTTCTATGAATGGAAAGCAGATCAATTGTGATTACTTTCCTTCTTCGTGTCAATCAGTGATTCCCTTTCCAATTCTTGATGGATGGACATCATTGACAGGTTTGGTTCAACTCTTTCTGTTTTGGAACCTTCTGGTTACGCCCTTTCTGGTTCTAATGCCTTTCTGGTTGAATACTGGTTAAGTACTTTCTGGTTGAACAACTTTCTGTTAAAGTTGATTTGCTCCAACTTTCTGTTCGAGGCTTGCTGGTTCAACTTTCTGTCTAAGACTTGCTGGTTTAGCTTTCTGTCTAAGACTTGCTAGTTTAGCTTCCTGTCTAAGACTTGCTGGATTAGCTTTCTGTCTAAGACTTTGCTGGTTTCAACTTTCTGTCAAAGTTGTCTTGCTCCAACTTTCTGGTATTTAGATTTGTTTCAGCTTTCTGTTGCTTAGACTTGCTTTCTGTTGCAAGAAGACCAAATAGAAATAACACAGAACATGAATAATATCAAGTGTATTTTCGAGATAACATCATCAAAACTTAAATTATCTGTGGGGTTCCCAATACTCACTACAAAAAAAAGGATACTGATGACGCATTCTTCCGTTGTTAGCCCTTGATTTCCGTCGTCCCGTTGGGCTAACGACGGACAATGTCCGTTTGTATTTCGTTCATCGTTAGCCCTTCGGAAGATGGAATTTAAAGTCCATCGTCAGCTAACGACGGAACTATACCGTTGTTGGTCACGACGGACAGCAATTCCGTCGTCAGATGTCCCCGGTGGCCGTTGACGGCGCCGAAGATCTAACAACGGATACATCCGTCATTACTAACGGCGGACTGTGAATCTATCATTAGGTCAACAGTCAAAAGTTGACGACGGATTCATGGTCCGTCGTTAGGTCAACGGTCAAAACTTAACGACGGACCATGAATCCGTCGTCAAATTTTGACTGTTAACCTAACAACGGATTCAAATTTTTTAATAGTATCCGTAATCTAAAACCTGTCACAACAAACAATACAATTATAATCGAACATTCAATGATAATTTAAAATCAACCAAAAATGAAATCGATCGAAATTCCAAATGAACGCATATGTAATATAAACCAAAGATGTAAACAGTATATCAGTATTAAATATCAAATACAAAACATAGTACATCAGTATAAGTATCAAATACATAATGAAAGTATAACTATGAATCATAATCGGGAAAATGAGGAGGGGGATCAGACTGGGGAGGGGGAAATGAAATACCACCAGCTCCTCCCTGTTGCTGCGACTGTATCCATCGAGCTATCTGATCATACTGAGTTTGCAGACGTGTCGTCTGCTCAGCCAATCTCTGCTGCTCAGCCATGTACTCCTGGCGCTCACGCTCTCGCTCCTCTACTCGGCGGCACAGGTTCTCAACCTCGTTCCTGTTGGCTCGTGAGGCGGACGATGATCCAGAGAACCTCAAGGTTCTCAATGTCTTCCCCTCTGATCCCGTACCGAACAACCGTTTCTTCTTATCCAGGGAGCCGAGAACCTCCAAGTAGAGCTCATTCATGTCCACAACATCGTGATCCCCCTCAGGCAGCTTGGCACGTTCCTGCTCAGCACGGGCAAACACCTCAGTCTGCATTTACACAAGAAATGAACATTTGATAAGAATATATTATAAAGATTGAAATTAGAAACTATATATATTATGTTGAAATTATAACTTACCGCAATCGCATGCGATTTCGCATCGGTGTACATCCCGTCTGCGTACCGATGCTCATCGAGAAAGGAGTCGAACATGTAGTCTATCAGAGGTACTCCCCTCTCAGCAGCCTGTGCATGACATACCAATCGGGTTGTGTTATTGAAACATGTGTATATGAATTAAAACTATATATAAAACATTATTGAAATTATGAATTGAAATCACATTTTCCTCAGCTCGTTGCATAATGGACTTCAAGCCTCCCCTATGCTTGATATAACCAGTCCCCGATCCCTAAGGCTCAGACATCCTGTTGTGCCTCGCTGTCTGGGATTTATTGATGACATCATCCTGAGACCAGTAAGCGAGCCAACCCATCCAAACTTCATCAGTCCACCATCCTGGCTTTCCACCTCTGGGTGGGGGATCATTCCTCCTCCTCCTCTTGATCTCGCAGATATAGTCCTTATATCTCTCACTGCACTTACTGTACCATACAACTCTCGAATCTTGACATCGATCGCCAATTCCCAAGTAAATTTTTTCTAGCATTCAAAATGTATGTTAGAAATTGTAGTTAACTTCGAGTTATCGTTATAATTTAGAATGAATTTGAAAGTTTTAGAAAATTCTCGAACCTTAATTAAACTCCTCCCAATATCTCTGCCTCACGTCATGAGGCGTCAGCTTCCAACTGTATCTAGTCGGATTCAGAACTATCTTAAATAGTTCCCAGATGTAATCAGCTGGGTCGCTGTGCGGGTAAAATCCCCTACATAAGTCATTTTTGAAACATATATATTAGTCTTTTGAATTACTTATTAAATATGTGTTAAAATTGAATATGTGATTATTTTTACGTACTCCAACTCACTCACAGAGAGAACGAAGTCCCCTGTGGGTCTCGGCTCCCCATGATCAGTATCGGAGCCAGATGAGGGACCACCTAAGTGTAAGCCACCAACGTGGTTGCTCAGACCTGTACCGGACTCATATCCAGATGATGAGCCCGGGGAACTCCTGCCTATGCCGGCGGATAATGGAGAAGATCTTCGACCCCTTCCGCGAGGAGTACCAACATCATCTCGTGGTGATGATCTCCGACCCGAAGACATCTATTAGGTTGAAAATTAATAAATAAGTTGCATTTATAACAAAAAATGTATAAGTTGAAGTTTATATTAAATATACAATGCGTTGCATTTATAATTAATAAGTTGAAATTCGAATAAGGTAAGTTTTCTACACAATGTGATAATCTTCGTCGTCTTCTTCATTGCAATTTTCATCTTCCTCATCCTCATCTACATAATCATCCTCATCATCTTCTTCTTCTTCGTCGCCATCTGAAGTTTCATCTTCTTCATATTCATCATTATCCAACTCTAACAAACCCTAATCAACCATAATTATCCTTCATTAACACTAATTATCAAATTAACCTTAATTTAACAAATTAAATTAATATAAACTAATTAAATAAATTAAACAATATAATTAATTAAATGTAATTGAATTAATAAAAAACAATTACCTCTCATCGGAGGGAGGCGGGAAGCGGTGGCAGGTGGCCAGAGCTGCGGCAGGAGGTCGCAGAAGGCAGGCGGCGGTAGGCGGTGGCGAACTCCGGCAGAGGGTGGAGAGCGCCGGCAGAGGTGGGGGGAGGTGGGAGCAGTGTGCTTGGGGGAGAAACAAGTAAAAATAAGCAATAAATTGAATAGAGAGACAAAGGAAGAGGGAAATATGGTAGAAATCTTATTTGGATGCCGGTGGGGAAGGATTTTCGTGTTTTTTGCCTTCTGTTCTGTTTTTTTCGCGAATGGAGAAGAAACTCGATTATTAGGGCGGCACTACGGACTGGACGATGGACCAGTCCGTCGTTAGCTTTAAATTTAATTAAAATAAAAATTATTAAATGTAATGACGGACTGACGACGGATTTCCCTAACGACAGAATAGTCAATCGTTAGGTTTGGCGCCAAGATTTGCGCCAAAATATCCATCGTGCAGTCCGTCGTTAGCCTTCGTGGTGTTGTCCGTCATAAGTCTATCGCCAGCTGGCGACGGATATGAAGTTCGTCGTCAATTCCGTCGTGATTTTATAGTTTTTTTTGTAGTGCCTTATGTGATTATGGATCCACTACATGATCTATAATTGTAGAAGATGGACTTGTTTGCAATTTAATATACAAAAAAAATAAATAGCAAATCAATGATAGAAACATTTATTCTCATAAAAATGAAACTGAAAACAAGTCTGATACAATATATTAAGCAACAAGCATGATTGAGGTATACAAACCCTAACAATTTTTAGTGTTAGGTCAGGGCATCAATGGAGAATGAGTTTAGACCTTTCAACATAAAATCAAGTCCAACCTTATCTCTAATTAATTAATTTATGACCAAATAAATTTTGACACAATTAATTAATGTTGGTCCCAAAAGAGCAAGGTTTGGTGTATGGGGGGGGGGGGGGGGGGGAATACACCAAATACAAACTTTTCAGTTTACTTGACTAATTTGAATAGGAGAGATTTAAGCTTTCTGTATTACAGATTGCTCGAAGTGTCAGACCAGATCGACTATCTAATCGATCTCTTTCTGTCCAAACAGAATCTCTCAAGTGAGTAACACAAAGCAGAGAGCAAGAGTAATCTTATTCTCTAACGGTGTGTTGAGTGCGGAATAATAGTGGACTTAGTCGGTGCTCTTTGTTTAGAAAACCTTTTTCGAAAACTTAACCAAATATTTTAGCAGATTGATTAAGATTGCAATTTGAATGAGTATGATAGTTAGTGAATAAAACAACTTGAATATAAAATGCAGAAAGTAAATAACACAGTTATTTTTACGTGGTTCGGGAAACCCCCTACGTCCACGGTCTAATCCAAACTGGATTAGATTTCCACTACTAGGATACTCTTCTTATTTATACTCGCTGAGAACGAGCCACAAGTTTCAAACACAATCTGGTTGAAACTTATGCACGAATAAGGGTCGTGTCCCTTTACAACTTACAGAAAACTACTATAAACTGGATTTCTTCACGTTAATCCACTAGAAAACTACTAGCTAGCAAAGATCTCCTTCTTTCTTTCTCGATAAGACAGACTTGAATCGAGGTGTGATTACGATCACGAACGGTTCGGAACACGATCTGGTAGAAATCTTCTCTCAGTAAATGCTTAGATGGTTGAGATGATTTCTGGGCAGAGTAGCTTGTAGATGATAGATGATCTTATAAGTATCGCACGTACGTGTATACTGCCAGTCTTTGTTCCGAGCTTTTATAGGTGTAGAATTTTGAAATTCTAACCGTTGAGCTTGATTGATTTGAAGTAAATGTGATTTCACCAATCAAGGATAGTGAATCCCTAATTTATCTCCTCTTGCCTTATAATGAGATTGACAGAATCTTCTAAAAATGGTAAGCAGATCGTTTGACGGATACTGCTTTCCTTTTCTTGTCTTTGATTGATTCTCTTCCTTCTATGGTACGAAAGGTGTAGTTTAGACTTTGAGATTCACAGATACTTAGTCGATATCATCTGATTTCAGCTTTTGAGTGTTGATCTGGTTGTAGTCGTTCTGGTCAAAGTTGATCTGGTCAAGGTCGATCTGGTCGAGTACAAATTGATATCGATCTGGTCATAGTTGATCTGGTTGAACCCAGGTTAACATTAATCTGGTCTTGTACGATCTGGTTCAACTTTTTGGTTGAGAGTTTCTGTTTCGACTTTCTGTTTGAGAGTTGATCTGGTTCAACACTTTCTGTTTAAGACTCTTTGGTCCAACTTTCTGGTTGAGTTGATCTGCTTCAACTTTCTGGTTGAGACTCTCTGGTTCAACTTTCTGGTTGAGTTGATCTGCTTCAACTTTCTGGTTGAGACTCTCTGGTTCAACTTTCTCGTTGAGAACACAGGATAGTTCTGTTGAATCATTTATGTCTGCTTCTGTCCTGTTTAACATTCTGGTCCTTCTGACTGACTAAAACTGGATGATTTTATAGGATGGAATCTTAAACAAGATAAGACATAACAAGACAAAAAATAATAGGTTCTCCTAACAGAAACACTTTATATGTTAATGTTTCTGTCACATATGGAACAGACAGAAGTAACACAGAACATGAATACACCTAAGTGTGTTTTCAAGAGAACATCATCAAAACTTAAGTTATTTGTGGGGTTCCCAACAATTTCCCCCTTTTTGATGATGTCGAAACCACACTTAAAAAGATGACCAAAGACAACATATAGCATGTTCTGGTGAGGTTAGCAGATTGTTATTTAAGTTTGTATAACAATCAAGAACAGAAATGTAAGTTTCTGGACAAAGAGAATTTGTCTTCAGAGGATCCACATATATTAATATGAGTGATGAGTACATGTGGAAAACAGGAAGACGAAAGTCAAACACAAACAACACAACGATAACTATGAAAACCATCTGGATGCTCCTCCCTTCTTCATTTTCTCTCTTTGAGCGTCAGAGACCAGTTGGATGCTTTCATAAATTCCATCTCTCACTCTGGCATAATTTGGATCGTGGTTGTCGATCTTGTATCCTTTGATTTTGGCCAGTTGATTGATGTAGTTCAGAATGTAGGTCTTGTCTGAAATATTACTTCCTGGTATCATTGGGCACACCATATATTCTTTTTCGGGAGCCTTGATCTGGATTTTGGCATCAGACGCAGCTGTTCTAATCCTTTGTACTAGGCTCTGGTCGTTGAAATTCTCCAGATATCGATTGAAGTCTTCATCTGGTGTCGATTCTGAGTATGTTGGCTCTTTCAGAAAGTATCTGTTCAAGATGAGCCCTTGTTTGACATTCTCCCAGTCGTTTTGGTCACCTTCTGGAATCCATGTATCAGTGGGTGTCTGCTTCTTCAAAGACAGATTCCACGAGAAGGCTTTCTTCTTCTTTTTCTTTGATTGGGTAGTTGATTAAGAGGACTGCTGTTGTGAGCGTTCTGCTGATGATGGTGGAGAGAAAGTTGTTTGAAATGATTTCTCTCTTGCTTCTTGAGCAGCCATCTTCCTTTCTCTTTCAGCCTGTTCTTTGTAAAATTGGGCTCTAAAGACCGGATCACAGGCTTGCTCCATGTTTACTCCAAACAGCAGCAATTCTGCTATCTGTTCTCCCTCATCAATTGACTTTTTGCCTTTGTCACTGAGGGTCTGCTTTGTCTGTGCATATGCTTCTGGTTGAGCCTGTTCTGTTTCAAAAAGAGTGGGATCTGGCCTTGGTGGTGTAGTAGGCCTCTCCTTTACTGATTTACCCAGTACAGCAGCTGGTGTTTCTGCATCTTCTCCCACCTCTTCTGTTTGCAAGTTCTTCTCTTTACTCATGCTCTTGCTGCCTTTGCCTCCCGAGATTTCCCCATTTTCGACATCATCAAATAGGGACTTGATGAGTGTGCGAAGTGAGTCAATCTCCTCCTTAATTTGTTCCATCTTTTCCTCAGCATCCGACTTGAACCCAGCAGATTGACCGTTTGATCAGAAACATGTAGTTTCTACTCGAGTCTGCTGTTCATGGTGGCTAGGGTTCTGTCGTAGGTTTCTTGAAGCTCTTCCACCGCAGTGATGCGCGTGCTCTGGTGCTCAAATTCCTCTGGGTTTGGATATAACAAATCATCCAGAACATCCATCTGATGTTTCTTCATCAGTTCCACAAATTTCTCATTCTCAAAAGTAGCGAGTTGAGAATGGATGGACAGAGTGACTGCTTCTTTCATCTCAGCAGTAATTTGATCGGCCTTCTGTTCGACTGCTGCATCGATGGTCTCCTGCTGTTTGACCAGAAGATCAGCCACCAGTGTGGTTGCCTTATGTGATTGCGCTTCTACGTCTTCTAGACGAAGGGTAAGTTGTGCTTGGTCTGCTTCATTCGCCAGACGATCATCATCTATCTTCTTGTCAAGTTCTTTTTGGACTGTGCGGAACTTTCTGCCTATGTCATGATCCATGTCATTGACATAATCTTTCTGATGCAGGTTGAAATCCAAAAGTATCTGTGTTGCCTTTTCTTGTAAAATGTTGCAGGTATCTGTCAGATGATCTTCAACCTGAAGTGTGATAAGGTTGTCGATCTGAAAATTGTTGAAGGGTCTGGTTTCTCTTTCCAATAGCTCCTCCATTTTGTAGAAATTTACATTCTTTTTCAGCTTCTGTGCGACCCCAGGGGTGTATAACTCATTGGTTGGCTCTCCATCAATGGTCTGTCCGACTGGAATGTCATCCACTGGGTCAAGGTTGACGATAGGAATTTTCTTTGAGGACTTCTTGGGCTTCTCTTCTACCTGTTCTGGTAGTGGTTGTTGTTGTTCTGGTTGAACAGGGTCTTCCATCTGGACATCTTATTTTCTGGCTTCATCTGGGACACTTAAGAAGAAATCCATTTTATTGGAATAAAATGATTTCAAATTGATCTTCAGAAGGCTTGCCTCATGCTTCATGAGCGCAACGATGAGTTGTGGGTATTCTGCTCTGACTTTGCTGACGGTACTGGCTTGTAGTAGGTTGAGTAAGGTGGCCTCTTCCTTTTTCAGTTCCTCTATCGTTCTGATCTGGAGCAGTGCATCGAAAATGTAATACTCACTGTCCTTGACCAGCAAGTAGAATTTCACACGCTTGGCGGCTCCCAGACTCTCTGGAAGAAGGTTAATACCAGGAAACTCTTGTAATACAGAGTGTTCTGCTTCATTCTCAAGCAAGTTAATGACGCCTTCAGCTTGGCGTTTCTTCTCTTCCTCCTCATCAGCAGATTCTACCTCTTCTTCATCCTCACTTATCCTTTGCATTCTGTTCGGTGAGGGAGTGGGTGTTCTGGCTGGAGAAAAATCTTTCTCCTGGTTTGGATTGTAGCTTGATTCTGGTTCCACAAATACTGGTTCTGTTTGTGGAGCTTCTGTTGGTGCTATCGCAGCTTGTGAAGCCTCCTCACCTTGTTCTGGTAGAGGATGTTCTGTTGCTGCTTCTGGTGGTGGTGATTCTTGAACCTTCCTCAATCTGCGCCTCTTCTGCTTAGGCTGCGAGGCAGAAGTTTCTGTATCAACAGAACTGCCTCTTTTGACGGTGGATTTGCGTGCTGCTTTTTCTTTCACAACTTTCTCCTTTGTTACTTTTCCCTTCTGTTTTTCAACACCTTTGGTAGGTGGAATCCATGTTGGATTTGAACTTCCCATCTCAAGAAGTGCAGCGTGATGCACTTCATCAGTAGTTTTGTTGAAGAGTTCCAGAGTTAATCCCATGGACATCTCAATCTGATGCTGATCCTTGGGAATGGTAAGACTTGCGTTGAACTCAACAGCATTCTCCCAGACCTGCTGCTTGAAGAATCTTTCCATCATTAGACTGAATTTGGTGCAGTGGCGCAGATTCCTCCTAACTTCCACTGAAACTCCTCTTCCTCTACTATCTTTGGTATATGTTACCAACTTCGCTTCTTTAGCCATCAAATCAAAAAGAATGCGACTCCAGTTGACTTTAAGATTAAGTACAACTGCCGTGAGAAATAGAATGTTGCTACTTGTTTTGCCAGGAACATGTTTGGGTGTGAAGTAACAATGTTGCAGAAACTTATAAACACAAGAACATATAGAGAACATATATGCATATTCATCAGTTCATGTGTTTATCAAGTATGAATATCCCAAGTATATGTTCAGTTAAAACATATTCCAGAGCATTTCCCAGAAAAAGAAAATATAAACAGTACTATACAAAGCACATATTAAGTTGCAGATGAAAAATTTAAGAACTTAAAAACCTTTGCAACGAATAATCATGGCAAAAATTTCTTCGAGTTTGCGAAATCCGTGAGTATCAAGGACTGCGTAAGGTTCAGGGGAAAGAAACTTCTGAACCTCAGCCACATGTTGGAGAAACAAAGAAGTTTGCGGTGCCATGATCACACACAAGAAGCTTTGAAAGAGTTTGCAGAGAAATCAAATATGGGAATTCTTAAGTGCTTAGAGATAGTAGTGCTCAGTGCGATTGAAATGAAGGTGAATAGTTCAGTGTAAGAATAACGCATATATATAAGAAAATAATTAACGACACGGATGAAAGGGATAAAAATTGAAGGGTTGGATGAGTGTCTCCCTTTTTTAGGTTTTCCCGCTTCAGTCTTTTGCTTTGCCGCCTTTCCTTGCGTTAGATGTACGCGCTTGATCCTAGGGTTGTAGGGGAGAGTGTGCGTATCGTCCTATCCACTGCAACCTTCCTTTTTCTTTTCTTGCAGAGATTTCCTCGATCACAGTTTCCAAAGGTGTGCTAATCATCACAATTATAGAAGATTTAGTAAATCTAGGTTAGCAAATAACTTTACAGACTGTAATCTAGGAGGTGAATTATGGACAGTGACGTCTTTAATCTAGGGCGCTTTAATTTTCTCAAAAGCTCCCCCTTGATTCAGTAATTATTTGAAAATAATTTCCACGTGGCATTTCTTCAATCTGGGCAGGTTTTGACACGTGAAATCTTTATTTCCCTCTGGTCTGTCATTCTGGTGACGTTCTGGTTTGTCATTCTGGTGACGTTCTGGTTTGTCATTCTGGTAACGCTCTGGTTTGTCATTCTGGTACAACTCCACTCTATTATCCAGGCTTAGTAGTCCAAGCTTTCCACATAACATCTTGAATCTTTCTTCTGGTAGAGCTTTAGTCAAAATGTCAGCACGTTGTATATCTGTGTGAATCTTCTCGATCTGGATATGCTTTCTCTCCACATGATCTCTAATAAAATGATGTCTCACATCAACATGCTTGCACCTTGTATGGAGTACTGGATTCTGTGTTATTGCTATAGCGCTTGAACTGTCACACAATATAGGTATCTCCTTTACATCAATCTCATAATCTTTTAGTTGTTGTTTCAACCCTAGAATTTGTGCACAACAGCTTCCAGCAGCCATATATTCTGCTTCAGTTGTTGATGTGGCAACGGATGTCTGTTTCTTTGAGAACCAAGATATCAACTTGTTTCCAAGAAACTGACATGTACCAGAAGTAGATTTTCTGTCCAATTTGCATCCTGCATAATCTGAATCAGAATAGCCTGTTAATTCAAGGTTGTCATCACAAGTATACCAGAGACCAATGTGAATTGTTCCTTTAAGATATCTAAGTATCTTTTTGACAGTTTTCATATGTGATTCTTTGGGATTGGCCTGGTATCTGGCACACACTCCAACTGCGTATGTAATATCTGGTCGACTTGCAGTAAGATACAACAACGATCCAATAATGCCTCTGTATTGTGTTATATTTGCTGGTTTGCCTTCTGGATCTGGATCTATCTTCCCATTGGTCTACATTGGAATTTTGACTGGTTTACTGTCTTTTACTCCAAATTTGGTGATCAGGTCGTTAATGTACTTTGCTTGATTCACAAAGATACCATCTGGTAACTGCTTCACCTGCAAACCTAAAAAGAAATTCATCTCGCCCATCATGGACATTTGATATTTATTTTTCATTAGATCAGCAAATTTGTTACATAAGTAAGCAGATTGTGACCCAAAAATGATATCATCAACATATATCTGGACTAAAAGGATATCTTCTTTGACTTTGATGACGGACAGTGTTTTGTCGACAGAACCTCTTCTAAATCCTGATTCTAGCAGGAATGTTGACAACGTTTCATACCACGCTCTGGGTGCTTGTTTCAATCCATACACAACTTTAGCTAATCTGTATACTTTCTGGTCTGGATTTCCTTCTTCAAAACCAGGTGGTTGCTCAACATATACTTCTTCTTCAAGTATACCATTTAGGAATGCACTTTTAACATCCATCTAGTACACTTTAAATCTCTTGTATGCTGCATATGCTAGGAATAGTCTGATTGCTTCCAATCTGGCAACTGGTGCAAAAGTCTCATCAAAATCAATACCTTCCTGTTGACTGTATCCTTTTGCAACTAATCTGGCTTTGTTTCTGACTACTTCACCGTTCTCATCTCGTTTATTCTTGAATACCCATTTGACACCTATCACTCCCTGATGTTCTGGTCTGTCTACTATATACCAAACTTGGTTTCTCTTAAAACTCATTGAGTTCTTCTTGCATAGCAGTGACCCAGTCTGCATCTTTAAGTGCTTCAAAACCATCAGATGGTTCAACACGGGATAGATAGCAACTAAGTAGTGCGCTTTCTCCATGCATTCTTCTGGTTCTCACTCGATCTGATGGGTTCCCAACAATCTGTTCAGGAGGATGATTGTCTTGTATCCATCTCCTTCTGCTAGACATCTCTTCTTCTGATATCTCAGGGTCAGGCTCATTTGTAGGGTCCTCAAATTCTGGGTGTGATGTTGAAGATGCTTGAAAAGGATTTTCAACTTCTGGTTCTTCAATTCCTTGATTATTGTTCCAACCATTTGTATCTCTGGACTCCTCTGCTTGATCTTGAGATTGTTCAATAATGTCTCTTTCTTCTGGTTGGTTATCTTCTGGTGAAGTCATTGATCTGTCTAGATCCAGAACAATATGTTCTGTTCCCCCTTGTTGTGAGCTCGTTGTATCAGCATTAAGTGGAACATCAATCTCATTCTCTTCTATTGTATTCCAGATTAGAATATCTTCTAGCAGTATTCCTTCTGTTCTCTTTTCCTCGTTCTGGCTTTGAGTATGTTCATCACCTGTCTCTCTGTAATTGATAAAAGATTCATCAAAAACAATATGAGGTGTTACCTCCACAATATGAGTCTTCTTGTTGTAAACCCTATAAGCTTTACTAACATCAGAATATCCTAAGAATATTCCAGGGTCAACTTTACTATCAAAGGTTTTCAACTGAGATTTTCCGTTATTATGAATGTAACACAAAAAACCAAAGGAACGAAAGTATTGAATCTTAGGCTTTCTGTTGTTCCAGACTTCGTATGGTGTCTTTCCATGTCTGATAGTGACCACCAATCTGTTCTGTGTATAGCAGGCCGTATAGATGGCTTCTGCCCAGAACTTCTTTGATAATCTGGTTGCATTGAGCATGGTATGAGCTGCTTCTTTTAATGATCTGTTCCTTCTTTCAACTACTCCATTCTGTTGAGGTATTATAGCTGCAGATGTCTGATGTGTGATTCCCATCTTGTTGCAGTAGTCCTCAATCTTCTGGTTTAGGAATTCTGTTCCACGATCTGTTCTGATGGTTGTAACAGAAGCTTCCTTTTTCTTGGTGATTTTGTTGAGGAAGTTTGGCAGCTTTTCCAATGTCTCTTTCTTCTTATGTAAGAAGATTACCCATGTGAATCTTGAATAATCATCAATGATGACCAGAGTGTATTTCCTACCATTTATACTTAATGGCTTGACTGGACCAAATAAGTCTAAATGTAGTAACTCTAAGATTCTGGTAGAAGACTGAACAGATTTGCTAGAAAATGATGATCTAGTTTGTTTCCCAGCTTGACATGCTTCACAGATGTGGTTCTTGTCATATACTTGATCTGGTAATCTTTCGACTGGTTTTTCTCTTGCAATCTTATTGATTGACTTGAAATTTAGATGACTTAGTCGTTTATGCCATAGCCAACTAGCTTCTGATACTGTCTTAGTAATCAGACAAGTCTCGATCTGGTTGTTCCATTGCACAATGTATAATCTGTCCTGCAATTTTCCTGTAAGAAGAGTCTCATCTCCTTCCTTGCTTTTCACAAAACAGTTGTTAGCATCAAACATAATCTGATTTCCATTTGCACAGAATTGGCTAACTGAAAACAGATTATGACTAAGACCCTCGACATATGATACATTTGAGATAGTGGTCTTGCCAATAGTTATATTTCCATAGCCTCTGGTGTATCCTTTTGAGTTACATCCGAAGGTTACTTGTGGTCCTTCTCTTTCCACATAGTCTGATAGAGTGTTCTTATCACACGTCATGTGTTTTGAACATCCACTATCAATAATCCAGATTGTTCCATTTGCTACCTTACTCCTTCTTGCAGTTCTTTGATCCCGCAGTTAATAGATTTTAGCTACCCTTTCAACAAGTGGGTGCTTGGTTAGTAGCAAATGTTCCCTTGGGAATCCAGATAAATCTAGTATCAGGAACACATATATAGCATGTAATCCTTCTTCCAGTATCATCTGTTCTGGTTATGGCTTTGTAAATATAAGGATGATTTATCTCAATTTTGTCTCAATCTATCTTCTTCTTGTTGGTTGAGGAGATCTTGAGAGGTTTCTTCTGCTTCTGGTTTTTATTTGTTTTCTCATATTGAGCAGATTGACCTTCCTTCTGATAGTATCTGTTGTTTCCTGTCTCATTCATCATCAGCTTCTGAGGTTGATCTCTCTTGTTCTTGAGATCTTTAATTTGATCTTGTATACTCTTCCTTTCAGCAACAAACTGAGTCTTGCTGGAACTTCCATTGTAACCTAGACTGGCTCTCCCTTTCTGTTGCATATCAATAATCATTTCAGCTCGTTGTTGACTCTTGTTGATTTTGCTCATATTCTCCATGTTTTTCTTCAATTTCTCTTCCACTACATCTTTACTGTGAATCACATCTTTCACCTTGGAGTTGAGTGAATATATCTCTGCATCTTTTGTCTTGATCTGCTCTCCAAGACCATTTATTTGTGCAGAAAACTTGGTGTTTGCTTCACTTAAGAACTTCACAGTGTCATTCAGCTTGTCATTTTCCTTTATGACTCTAGAAAACAACTTCTTTATGCTGGTGTAGCTTTTGAACATCTCATTTATTTCATCCCATGTTACTTCTGGTTCATCTTCATTTCCTGAATCATACATAGGTTTATTTGAAGATAAGGAAACATGAGAATTTACCTCATCTTGGTCTAGTCCATTATCTAGACCCATGTAGCATTCATCTCATTCTTCATCTGTTTCTTCTGTATAGAATGCTTCATCATCTTCTGATGAACTGTCTGTCAGATGACTTGAGCTGCTAGAGTCTTCTTCTGCTATCATGGCTTTGCTTTGGGCTCTGAGTTTACGATCCCTTTTAGCTCGTAGCTCTTCTCTTTGAATTTTAGATAAGTCTGGGCAATCTGTTTTGAAGTGACCTGTTCTCCCACAACCATAACAAGTGTAGTCATTAGTGTTAGTAATTTTACCATTATTTCTACTTTCTATTTTGTCATCAGATCGTTCTGCATCTTTGTTCTTCTGGTATCTACTTTTGTTATCTTTGTAGAATCTTCGATAATTTCTCGATCTAATTTCCATCTTGTCCATTCTCTTAGCAATCATGGAAAATTATTTGAGTAGTTTGTTATATCCTCCTTCTTCTGATGTGGCAGATGGTTTTGATTCTTCTGTTTTGCACTTCGCTTTGAAGGCAATCTCTTTCTCTTTCTTTGAGTTGTTCTCGTTCTTCTTGCTGGAGGAATGATCTGGTCCATGGATCCTTCTGATGTCACATTCATGAACAGCCAGATGATCAAATAGAGCTTCCACGGACAGATCGTTGAAGTCAGCACGTAGTGGTTGCATTGCTGAATAAATCTCCTAGCTTAGTGGTAGTGCTCTAAGAATCTTTAGATTCTTCTCTCTCTGTGTATACTTGTTCTTATTGAAGGCAGAAACTTCAAGTAACACTTCAATGAACCTGTTCTTCATCTGCTCGATGGTTTCTCCAGGTTTCATCTTGAATTCATCAAACTTGTTGCATGCCAGAGACAACTTGTTCTCGATCATTGCTTCAGAACCTAGACTTAGTTCTCTCAAGGCTTCCCACATCTCTTTGGCTGTATCAAGATCTTGGCTCTTAGCTAGATGGACTCCTTTTACAGTACTAGAAATAACTCCTTTGGCAAAATCATCAAGATTTGCTTCTCTTCTTTCTTCAGATGTGTACTTTCTGGGATCTTTTAGTACATCCTCCTTGACCACTCCAGTTTCAGTGATACGGGTTGATTCTTCAAAAATTACTAATGGTCCTTCTTCAATCACTTTCCACATCAAGCAGTGATGAGCTTTGAGGCACATCTTGATTCTGAAACTCCACTCTCTGTAACCTTGGATGGAGAATTCTTCACATGCCCTGATAACAGATGATTCCATAATAACAGATAAGATGCAAATGAATGAAGAGAGGTTTTCTAGATCTATTCAAGTTGACCACGCAGGTTTCACCCTTGTGAAAACAGAAACAATGGTCTTATGAACCACTGCTTTGATACCGCTTGTTGGTCCCAAAAGAGCAAGGTTTGGTGTATGGGGGGGGGGGGGGCGCGACTAGGAGAGATTTAAGCTTTTTGAATATGAGAGATTTAAGATTTCTGTATTACTTGACTAATTTGAATAGGAGAGATTTAAGCTTTCTGTATTACAGATTGCTCGAAGTGCCAGACCAGATCGACTATCTAATCGATCTCTTTCTATCCAAACAGAATCTCTCAAGTGAGTAACACAAAGCAGAGAGCAAGAGTAATCTTATTCTCTAACGGTGTGTTGAGTGCGGAATAATGGTGGACTAAATCAGTGCTCTTTGTTTAGAAAACTTTTCAAAACTTAACCAAATATTTAGCAGATTGATTTAGAATGCAGTTTTGAATGAGTATGACAGTTAATGGATAAAACAACTAGAATATAAATTACAGAAAGTAAATAGCGCAGTTATTTTTACGTGGTTTGGGAAACCCCCTATGTCCACGGTCTAATCTAAACTGGATTAGATATCCACTACTAGGATACTTTTCTTGTTTATACTCGCTGAGAACGAGCCACAAGTCTCAAACCCAAACTGGTCAAAACTTATGCACGAATAAAGGCCGTGTCCCTTTACAACTTACAGAAAACTACTGTAAACTGGATCTCTTCACGTTAATCCACTAGAAAACTACTAGCTAGCAAAGATCTCCTTCTTTCTTTCTCAATAAGACAGACTTGAATCGTGGTGTGATTACGATCACGAACGGTTCGGAACACGATCTGGTAGAAATCTTCTCTCAGTAAATGTTTCGATGGTTGAGATGATTTCTGGGCAGAGTAGCTTGTAGATGATAGATGATCTTATAAGTATCGCACGTACGTGTATACTGCCAGTCTTTGTTCCGAGCTTTTATAGGTGTAGAATTTTGAAATTCTAACCGTTGAGCTTGATTGATTTGAAGTAAATGTGATTTCACCAATCAAGGATAGTGAATCCCTAATTTATCTCCTCTTGCCTTCTAATGAGATTGACAGAATCTTCTAAAAATGGTAAGCAGATCGTTTGACGAATACTGCTTTTCTTTTCTTATCTTTGATTGATTCTCTTCCTTCTATGGTACGAAAGGTGTAGTTTAGACTTTGAGATTCACAGACACTTAGTCGATATCATCTTATTTCAGCTTTTGAGAGTGTTGATCTGGTTGTAGTCGTTCTAGTCAAAGTTGATCTGGTCAAGGTCGATATCATTACGAAAAACGTGGCCCCATGCATGCCACACTAAGAAATCGAATATGCGCCACTTTCAACTCTTTCTTATGAAATTAACGCGACGAATCTTGGGTTGTCTTGTGTGCCATCATCAATGGACCTCTTAATTAACTCTTGAGCTCAAACCTATTGAATTAATCCATGCAATCCATTCTTAAACTTCTTGGCTCGAGCTCGTATAATTGGTCCAACATGAATGCGTACAGGATTGTGAATTAATGATCCGTGGGTTCCGTCAATTGAGACGCAATTCCATGCGACAAAAATTAAGGTCTTCTTGCTAAACTAATTATCACTACCCAAAACATTATTGTATAGGGTTGTGTTGGTCCCCAAAACGAGTAAAATGGTGTATGGGGGGGGGGGGGAGGGGGAGGGAATACACCAGTTAAAAACTTTTTCAGATTAATATAATTTTTAGTGTGAGCTCAGATCTGAAGGGAGGTAGCTTCAGTTTAGAGTATAACTTCAGATAACAATCCTTCAGTTAGACACTTAGTGTTTGATTGATGGACTAATATCTTAAGTATGCAGTGCAGAAGTGGTGGTTTTAGAAGCTTACTCGTTTATCAGAAAAACTTAATCAATATTCAGTTGATGCAATATAGCGTTACAGAGAAAATACTGAAAGTAAATAGAGAAGACACAGAGTTTGGTTTGTGTGGTTCGGAGATAAAAACTCCTACGTCCATGAGTCTCGATGTGAGTCGAGGGTTTCCAACTAAATGGAGTGATGTCTTACAGTGATCAACCTTGAAGGTTAGATGAACAATGGAGTCTGATCACTTCTAGCTAAAGACTAAGTCTAAGCTAGATCTATTCTTCGGTTACAATTTGTATCGCTACTAAAGAACACACTATGGAATAACAGTGAGAGCTTGAGTGTTGAGGAAAGCTTGAAAGCAAAGATAGCGATTGAGCGTAAGAGAGCTTGGTAACCGGTGTTTGAAGCATTTGAAGCAGCGGAGTATTTATAGGACACTCTCATAAATATATCCGTTGTGAGAAAGAGCTTCATCTAGCATTTGAAATTCTTTTCGTTGGAGTCATTGTCCTTTTTACATGTTTGGTGTCTGCAACAAGATTTTGTTTCATCTACTGGGATCTTATCCAGAAGTGGTAATGCCTATAGGAGTAGCATGACACTCAATGGTAAGCTTCAGAGAATAAGTAGTTCAGTGCAGCACTTCAGTGAACGATACATTTATGCTTCAAATAACTTCAACTCCAAAACTTTAGGACATGACTTCAGTGGCATGGTCCTTCGGTGTTGGCTAGAAAACTAAGTTATGAAAAATTCAGTACTGGTCTTCAACTTCAGTCTTGAGTCCTTCAAGACACGTGTACATATAAACTGAACTATTTAACAAGTGAGTTCTAAAATAAGATTAAAGACCAGATTTTAGTTTTGGACTTAATACATCTTTTAGGGGAACTTTTGGAATCTTCTCAAAACCTTTATAAATATTTCCCAACAGGTTGCAAAAAACCCACTAGTGCAAATGAATCAAAGCAATACATAATTAGCCGCGTATACTAATGTTATCATCATAGATTAAGAAATAAAAATTTTACGAATATATATATATATACAACAACACGAATAACTTATCTCACTTTGAAACCACACATAATATATATATATATATATATATATATATGCAAGCATGTGTGACAACATATACATCCACCGTTTCGCTCATATGGTGTAAGGAGTCGACTGTGTTATGTGATCATAAATCCACCACACAGTCTACAATTGTATAAAAATGACTTGTTTGCAATAAGATAATAAATCACAAACCAATGATGAAAATATTTATTCGCATTAAACGGGAAAAAATAAGTCTATTACAACGTAGATCATAAATAATGTTTTGAAGTATACAAACTATAACAAGTTTTACTTGTCCATGCAATATAATAATTTTGTAATTTAATAATTTAATAAAATTAATTACTCTAATATATTTTGTACAATAAATATTTTTTTACTTATATAAAATATTGGAAAATGAATTTAAGGTTGGATTTTTAATATATTAATTATTTTAATATATTTTATTTATTTAAGGTTAGATTTTTAATATATTAATTTAGAAAATCAAAATTTTCAAATATTTATAATATTTTTAGTTACAAAATCACCATTGAAAATGAATTCTAATTGATGTTTTGTGTTGTATATATTTACATGGGTGAACTTTTTTTAAACCCGATATTCGATTGACTCGTAAAAATATTAGATGGATTTTTCAGACATGATTATTTTCGCACCTAAATTTTTTAAGTCGGTTCCTGCCAAAATTCCGAATAGCCTGAGTATGCAGGTCAGATCTAGCCTGTCGTGACAACTTTAACCGTGATACATGTGTTGATAAATAAATCATTACAAAAACCGATATTTAGTTAAAAATATTATTTTAATTTATGTATTAGTAATCTAAATAAATTTAAGATCTTAGTATACATATTATTATATATTTTTGATTCATATGAAAAAAATTTTGAGTTAGAAATGTAAAAATATATCAACTATTCATTTTAATAAATAAAAGATTG